>JAOVVI020005924.1:0-16044 GCA_028571085.2 Nepenthes alata
ATGCCTTAGGACTTTACGGTGATAATCGAGGATAACTCTGTCCATGGAGTTATTTGTGGTCTGCCCTACCTCGGGGCGTTACGGTCAGGAGGAAAGTTCTATTTTTGGCCTACCTTCGGGTGGCACACCGATCCCACGAGACGGGATACTTCTGTTCAGTTAGAGGCCTTAGATTGTGTAGAGTGAACACAATCTATCCTCGATTATTCGCCCCCCTCAGCTAGTAGGGGATACTGGCAGGGTCTATACTGTTCTATTTTGACACTGTTCTGTTCCGATACTATTCTGTTCTGATTCTATTCTGCTCTGTATCATCGTTACTGTACTGATTTCTATTCCGTACCGATTACCAATTTCGATAAGTTATGTTATGAAGTATCGATAACTGTTTATAGTTTACTAGATACTGATTACCGACTACTGATTTCTGATTCTGAAGTATAACATGGTCAAAGTATGTTTTCTTTATTTCCTGAATTATGCTCTGATTTCCGTTCTATTTATGCATAGTTACATGACTGTTTTGCATTACGGTTTTACTGCCATGTGCATGTACATTGCTGGGCCTCGGCTCACTGTTTTAGTGTTTCCCCCCTTCAGATGAGACAATAGAGTTACTGCCTGATGAAAAAGAGTAAACAGAGATGAGCTTCTTAAAGACTTTTGAGGACCATAGCACATTGGAGCTATTTTGGAAGAGCCTGTCGACATGAAGGCCTAGCTGCATATGATTTTTGTATATTGATCTTGTGATTATTAATGTCTTAGCACATGTCGATTTTTGTATAGAAAGCTCATGATGTGTATGATAGTAGAAGAGAAAATGATATGCTTCTACAGGTTCTTAGTTTACTTCCGCTATATACTCTGGATTTACAGTGCAGGTCCTAGATGACATCTCGTTATTAAACTGTCAGAATAGTTAATGTTTTTATGGATTTGTGCCATTGATGGCACATGTGATCCTGTGAATGTTTGTTGTAGGAATTGTGAATGATGGATAGTTGTGTGCTTATTATAAATGTTTATACAGGACTGTATTTTTGGGTTTTTTATCCGATTACAAAGGAGACTGCCGAAATTTCTGCAGAAGTCTTACCTTATGTTTAGACCGTTAATCGTGTTTCTGTTTGACGAAAGCTTTTGAGGACAAAAAAAAAATCTGTTCCGTCACAGTACTGCTGAGTTTATAGGTTATTGAACTCAATACAAGAAACTCAGCCTTTACACTCAAGAACACTCTCCACCATATTGAAATCTTCAATCTTATGTCACACTATTTCAGTTTGGTTAAGAATTAGATGCCCATTTACCTATTTCTTGACATGAACCAGGTATGTGAGGGATTTGAGTTGAGCATATAAAGACAAGAGTGGGCTCAATAAGATGAATAACTCTTACCTTTTCTAGAACCTAAATGAGAACAAAAGGCCCTAAGGAGTTTGGTTGTTGAGCTAGTAGCCTAACCATGGGATTATTGTTTCAACAACGATGAAAAATACAATTAAGGAAATTTTATCATCACAATTTTCACAGACCTTGATCTCTTCTTGATCACATATCTACATAGCTTTGACGCAAGCTCATTAGATACTAGCTTGTCCTTGTGCAAGCCTACAATATTTATAAATTGGTCTAAATGCCTCTCAATTGAGAGTTTCTCCCCATAAAATTGAATGTTTATATCTCTAATTAAAGCATATTATAATCTTACATGTTTCTAAATTATAGCCCTAATTATAACAATCGTAATCAATTATACTAAAATCATAATCACCTAATTAAGGTGTGTGTATATATATATATATAAAAGAATATCCTACAAATCCAAATGAATCTTATTATATCTGATTGACATTCCCCTCAAATTGATGCTATCCGATTAAGAAGCACCAATTTGTCAACCATGAATTGATGCAACGGTGCAAGAAAGCTTTAGTAAAAATGTCCATTGTTTAAAGATAGGTAGAGATTTGAGGAAGAATGATCACATGTTGATCAAATGCTGTGTAGATATAATGACAATCGACGTCAATATACTTTATGCATTCATAAAAGACGGATTTAGTGGTAATCTGAATAGTACTAGTGTTATCAGTATAAATGACGGTTGGATTAAGCTGGGGAACGCCAGATTTTCCTAATAAGCCCTATAACTAAAAAATTTCAGAGTAAGTTGAATACATAGCATGGTACTCTAACTCAGTTGAGAATTTTGATACTTAAGCTTGTTTTTTAATCTTTTAAAAAATAAGAGTATTACTAATAAACATACACCAACTAGTAATAAAACAATGACTATTAGTACAACCCACCCAATTAGTGTCAATGAATCTTTGTAAGCAGAGAAAATTCTTAATTGGAAAGGATAGTCCTCAACCCGAAGTATCCTTTAAGTAACAAATTATCCATTTTACTATTGCTAAGTGTGAATGTCGGAGTACCTACATGAACTGACTCATCTAATAGACTACAAAAGAGATATTAGGTTGAGTAATTATTAAGTAATTCAAATTGCTTTCTACCCAATACACCAATGGCCGAGATGCTGATGATTAGCCGAGGTCTCTCTGCTCTCCTGCTTTCTATTTCCGAGATGCAATCTGCAGTGGACTTGCTGATGACAGGGACTTGCTGCTACTGTGCAAGAAGTCCTTTTAGGATTTCTGCTGCCCTTTGAGCTGTTGCTTGCTCTTAAATTGAAATGATGGCATTTTGGCCGTTTTCTTTCCTTTTGAACTCTTATTTCGGTCTCATGTTTTTGGACGGTCCTTTGACTTTAGTTTCTTTGGATTCGTGACATATATCACGATAATAGGGGTTTGCCCTGTGTCTTTGTTCTACATCTAAGTCGGCAAACCACTTGGAGATAGAACATGGGATTTGTATTTTTTCCTTTTTTTCATTAATAAAACTTTCCCTTACTTACCAAAAAAAAAAAGTAATTCAAATTGCCTATCAATTGCCTATACAAAGATGGATCAGGTAGTAAATTTCCTTCCTCCTATCGGAGCTTCAAATTAAACTTCCACAAGTATAAGAACAGAATTTCCATCTTGAAGATCAACCAATGTAATAAGCTCCTTTGTATACTTGTATTAGTGCAAAAGGCTGCTAATAAGAGTATATTATAGCTCAAGACCAAGAAAATACTACAACAAACAAAAATCTTTCATTTGAAACGAAGTATGTAGGTGATATTGCAACTATTCAATCAACAGAGGGTCAAATGCAATTATAGCAATATCATTTATATAAACGAGAAGTATAATTCAAGTAGAGGTCATGCAAAGAACAAGGGAAGAATCAGATTAACTCTAATTGAAGTCAAACTCAAGAAGAAAGGTACAAAAGTTTTCAAACCATGCTTGTGGTGCCTGCTTTAAATCATATAAAGAACAGTTTAACTAATATACTTTAAAGGAGTCATCAGTAAACATGTTGGGATATAAAGTCATGTACACTTCTTCCTTTAGATTCCCATGTAAGAATTTTTACATCCATCCACTAAAGTGGCCATTATTTTAAAGTAGCAATGGCCACAATAGTAAATACGTTAGTCAATCTAGCCACTGGCGCAAAAGTTTTCTCATAATCAAAACAGTATACCTGGCGATTATCAAGTGCCACCAATCAAGTTTATATTTGTTGATAGAGCCATCAGAACGTAATTTAATAACATATACCTATTTGCATCCAATAGGATTAACTATAAATGGACATTGGACAATATCCCAAATATGATTATCTTGAAGAGCCTAAAGCTTGTCTTGCATAGCTTATTGCCAACATTTTTTAGTAGAGGTTTGAAAGTAAAATGAAGGTACAAGAGTACTATCCAGAGTTGTCTAGTGAGCTGCATAAGAGAAACTTACCTATTGAGAGAACGATTAATCCAAGTGGATCGTCAAAGTTGAAGTGCAGTAGAGTTGAAAGTGAGTTCTGGATTGAGAAGAGGATGTGGAGGGCACCTCTGACACATAAGTCTTGGTTTAAGTCAGTAATTTGAATCGGTTGGTCATCAAAAGTCAAAAGAATGGCCAAAGCGGATGTGAGCGAGATTAGATGATAGCTTTTCAAAAACGACCGCATGGCAAGAAATAGCAAATTTATTGGCATTGGCATCAAAACAACCAAACCCTTTGTACATATTGCTATATCCAAGAAATACACATTTAGTAGCTTAAGATGCAAGTTTGTGACGTTTAATTGGAGGTAAGTGGATAAAATAGATACAACCAAATGTGCATAGAGGATGACAATTAGGGGAAATTCCGAGCAAACGATAGTACAAGGAATCATAATGTATGATTTGTAAAGATAAGTGGTCAATCAAATACACTGTAGTAGATAAAACTTCTACCCATAATTTAGGAAATACAAATAGTTCAATTAACAAGGCACGAATAATATCCAGAAGATGACATTTTTTTGATATTCGAAGACCCTATTTTGTTGGTAAGTATGAGGACAGGAACATTAAGATTAAAAACATTTTTTTTTTATAAAAACTTTAAAGGTTTTTAAAATGTACACCCCCCCCCCCCCCAAAAAAAAAATTCTAAACATAATATTTTAATGTGACAAGATTTGTTTTCTGATATAAACAACAAATGTTTGAAATACTGAAAATACTTCCACCTTTAGAAAGAAGAAAGTACACCCGAGTAAAGTAGTTGTAGTCATCAACAAATGTCACAAAGTAATTGTAGTTAGTATGAGAAATAACTAGACTCATACCCCATAACCCATACATTTATATAAATAATCTCAAAACTCATGGATGTGCACTACCATGCAAAGGAAAATGGCAAAACCTTACTTTTACAAAGTTTACAAGAAATGCATTTACTCGGTTAAGAAAGAAATGAATCTTTATTACCTAAATGGTTGTATCTTATAAGATAGTTCAAAATGCTAGAATTAGGATATCTCAATATTTTATGTCATACAATACTATTATTAGTAACAATAATACAAAGGAAATGAGAGAAGGAACAGGAAACTAGAGAGGAAATAAATGTCCCATTTTAGGCTCCTTCGCGATTACCTTCCTCAATGCTTGATACTGCACAAGACAAACATTGCAATTAAAGTGAATCTCACAATTATTATCAATCAATTGTCCAATAGAAATCAAATTCGTAGATAATTCTGGAGATATGAAAACATTATCAAAGGTAGATTGCAAATTTCCAACTACAGTGATGGAAAGAGAATTGTCATTGGCAACCTAAATATATCACTCACCCTCATACTTACGAACATTGAAAAAAGTATTGCTATTACATATCATATGATTTGACACTGCTAAATCAAGTAACTAAGAAGAAGAAAACAATTTTCGCTACCTTATAGTCCAAGAGTAGAGAAAGTAGAGACTATCATTTGTTATACCATCTCTAGAGTAAGAGAAGGTGAAGGAATAGTAGATGTCTAAATTGAAGAGACTGGCACACTAGCTGAAGCAAAGTGGACATCTGTGTAAAAGACTCAAGCCTATCTATTTTGAAGTCAAATGCCACAATCTTTAATAATCTACCCCACCTTTTTGCAATAATTGCATATTTTCTTACTACAGTTATTTACAATATGCGTATATTCATTGTAGCTATAGCATTGGGTTTGTGATTTGGACTTTTGTTGCCTTTGAGCAACATATGCCAAGTTGACCAACTAGGAAAGTGTCATATCTTATGTAATGCTAATCTGAGTTGTCACACATAAAAATTCTCCCAAGCAAACATCAAGAGATGGAACACGAATGTGATTAAGAAAACTAACTTGACTATGTTCACATTCATGTCTTAGTTTAATTATAAACTTATCTCTTAGATTTTCTGCATGAACTTCTTGCAATGCCACAAGAACCTCCTTAGAAACTTTACAATGAACGGTTCTAATATATTCACTTCATAAATTAAAAAATCCGGCATAAAATTGTTCGACAAAAAGATCGCCTTCTTTGAAGTTAGCAATTTATAATTCCAATTGAAATTTCTAAATATTATTTTCTTAATTATAAATCCATCAAAGATAGTCCCACATTTCCTAGGCAGTCGTGAAGTATCAAAGATTATTTACCATATATGGTTCAATAGATCTCAATAACCACGACACAATACAAGTATCCTTATCCTCCCATTAATTACGTTTGAGGGGGGCCATAGACGATCGTTCTAAATGGTCATGATATTCTTTTTCCTTTGCAAACATTTTAAATTGAAACTCCCAAATGGAATAATTTTTCCCAATAAAACAAACAATGGAATTTTCTCTTGACATTATAATGGAAAGAAGGCTATAATTACTTTAAATAAATGTATCACTTAAACTAGAACCCACAGTAAGAGAAATTATCACATGAGAGAACACATGCAACACAATTAGTGGTGCTTAGAGAAATGAGGGTTGCGCAAAAGACATTTGAACTGAGAGCAATCGAAGCTTCCTCCCAATGGATCAAAGCGGATACACACGCAAGAGAAGTTACCAGATAAATCAATTGCGGCTTATTTGACAAACAATCAAAGCTCATAGTAAATCTGCACTTCAAATCCAAGCCACCAAAAATTCAAGATTAACACTAAGAATTGGATTAGGGCATGAATCAACTCCAAGAGCCATCAAAGTCACTCTATACAATTCACCAAAAAGATATCCCTAATGAGCCTATCGGTTGATTTAAATAGACCCAGAAAGCCTAATATAAATCAAATTATTCAGTTACTCTTAATGAAGCTTAATAAGTAACTTACCCCCATATACCATAGCCCAGGTAAGGACTAACTAAATAGAGCCTCAACACAAAAGGCTTGAACGCACAATGAAGCCCTTTCTCTTGTCTAGCTGAAGTTTGGATGCTCCTCCAAGAGCCTTGGTCCCCATCATTCTCCCCCTCTTCAAAAAGTCCCTTGTCCTCAAGGGTGAAATCCAGAAATCGTAGTGTTATCTCATCGTAGTCCTCTCATGTAGCTTCCTTCTTTGGAATCCCCTTCCATTACACAAGCACTTGCCACCACTTCACACCTCAGTCCTTCTTCCATAGGTGGTACCAGTTTGCTTCTTTACACTTCAATAACAAAAAGCCCTCATTGTCAGACATTGGTAGCTCCCTAGTAATGAGATCAAGACTTCCCACCTTTTCTCTTCAATATCGTCACATGAAAGACAGAGTGTAGCAACCTGTAGGTGGCAATTTCCCCTTGTATGCCGCCTCTCCTACCCACTCCAGCACCTGAAAGGAGCCATAGTACCTCTGGACTGGTCTTTTAAAATTTCCATCAGGCACAAAGTTGTTGTCCTTCCTTGGTCGTAGTACTTCTTCATCCTCTCTTGGGGTGCTTATAGGTCCAATTTTACTAGGTTAAGGATTTCATCCTGTCAAGGAATTCACACTCCACTTCCTCATTTCTAGCTGTCCCTATCTCAAAGCTGCTCAACAATAGGGGCCTTCAATACGCAACTTCGAACGAACTCCACTAATGACACATGGTAGAACGTATTGTACCAATAAATTCTTTCCATGGAGTTAGCACTTTGTGATAGTAGCTCCATATGTACTACTTAACCGTCCAGTTCACGTTCACCACTTCAGTTTGCTCATCAAACTGTGGGTGGTACGAAGAGCTTGTCCTCAACTTGCTTCCCTGTTATAAAAAAGCACCTGTCAAAAAGAACACAAACAGTTTGCCTCGATCAGTCACAATAGTCCTAAGAATCCCATTCAATTTCACCACATGATCCACAAATGCTTTGACAACACTGCTGGCCATGAAGAGTGCTTGAGGACAATGAAATGAGAAACCTTGCTCAATCAATCCTCTGTTACCAGTATGGCTTAAATACCCATACTGCTAGATAGGCCTTCAACAAAGTCCATCATCAAATCCTCTCACAATTGGTAATGACTGCATCAAAGCCTTAGGTGCACAATGATCATATATCACCTTCTGGCATATGTTGCTTCAGTCCCTAGGGTCTTGACAATCTTTTTAGTCCTTTCCAGTAAAAAGGTGCTTAACTTGGATATAAGTCCTCAGCCACCCCGAATATCTGCCTTCCTTGCTGTTATGAAAATAAGAATATTCTCCGTCAGTCCCAGTACTTCTAGAAAATACATATGATCCTTGTAGTAGGGTAGCCTATGTCTCCACGTCTAGCTGCTAGCTCCATCTTCCCAATTCTATAGCTTTATGCAAATCTCTTATGTACTCATGTTAAGTTTCATGGCCTCCCTTACTCTCCAATATTTGCCGATCTGCCTCACTCAAGGCCATTAAGCTATGCTCCGGCTCACCATCCACACCATCAAGCTCCCCTCCTTTCGAGACAAGGCATCCACAACCTTGTTTTCTTTCCCTTGTTCATAGACAATATCATATCTGAAGTTTCCGAACCCCAACAGCATCACTAGAACTTTAAGTTTTTCTGTAGTCACAATCTTCTACTCCAAATGTGTAGCAAAGCTTGTTGGTTGGTGGCTATAGTGAACTTCCAACCCAACAAATAAGATCTCCACACCTTGACAGCAAACACCACAGCTAACAACTCTCGCATACATGCCCCAAGACTTTTTCATACGTCCTAAGGCCTTAGAAATGAATGCCAGAGACCTTTTCTTTTATACAAGCATTGCTCCTATCCCATGGCCAAGAGAAATTCGGTTTTACGGAACATGTCTAGGAAAGCCGTTGAACTTGATTTAATGTATTTAAGAAAAAAAAGGAAGACCTTTTTTTCCATCCTTACTTATATTCACCAGTCGACCAATTATGTTGCCCACTCTGTGTTGGGACATAATTGTAAATATGTAGTAGCAAAATAAGTCAAACATGCTCTTTTTCAAATTGAAATTTCAAGGGATTAGAAATGTTATGACTTAATGAAATAAAATTGTTTGGGAAACTACGAGATACAGACTCTACATTCTTTTTTGATGGAACTGCTATATGTTCCTATATAGCATTGTGCTCTCACTTCGTGTATACTCGTTGCTTACATGACCATTTGCAATTATGAAAGGTTATTGAGGAGATTACTGCAAACCGTAAACTTTACATACAATCATGTCTAACCTAACATGTGTAAATTGGAGATGTTGGAACAAGGATCCAGGTGGCACCCATGATGGGTTGACCAAATCCATTTCTTGGATAGTTCTAACATGGACAAAGATGGAGGTTACCTAGTCTAGAAATGGATGGTTTCTCTCTACTTAGGAGGTTACCTAATCTAGAAGTGGATGGTTTTTTTCCATGTCTTGTGGAGGCTACATCCACTAAGTAATTGGATTAAACTAGCAAAAGAATGGGAGGTTACTTGGTTAACCTCCATGGCTACACTCTTCTATAAATAGAACACTTTGACATGGCTAAAAAGTAAGGCAAAGTTGAATGTGACATAATCCTACGAAATTCTCTCATACCTTGGCAAATTGGTTAGTAAACTCAGAACATTTAAATTAGGATTATACTCCAGATAGAGAGATTGATTTAAGATATAGATAGCCAGCAATTCCACCTGACTTTAGATAAATAATCCAACTTTTGGAGATCAAGTTTCAAGCAAAATATTTTCCTTCTTCCTTATATTCTGCCACAGGGACTCTACTTGTGGCAGCTTTGATCCATTTATGAATTACCTTCCCATTCCAGGGACACCATATTACAATAAATGCTCATTAACATTGAAGTTCTCTTATGATGTTTGTTAAGAAGTAAAACAAAAGAGAAATATTTTTATACTATTTTTGATTTCATAAATGTTACATGAGGGCTCTTAAAATTGGAATCATTTCTGTAGTTTGAGACTCCCAAACCAACACCACGTATAACATCCTAGGTTTAAGTTATCTTAATTTTTGGGTTCTGAGAATTACTTTTTTTAGCATGTTTGGTATATGGTTTTCACTTTTCAGCAGGTGTGATGATTATTTTGGAACCAAATATTTCATAAATTATAAGGACTAAATTAAAACTATGGGCAATATAGTAATTCTCCTAGTGGCTGGTGGTTTGGTTTTACTAGGGTTTTGGGCAGTGTCTATTACTTAAAACAAAACATGAAAAGAAAAAAAGAAAAGGGGGGAAAAGGAGAGAAACCCTTGGGGTGACTGAGCCTTACCCCTATGCATGGCCCGTGATGGCTTTTTTTTTTTTTTTAAAAATTCCATTAAATTTTTTTCTTAAAGAAAAAACACATGGACTATGGATTTATATCCAATGGCCTTGAATCCACAGGGAAGGGGCTACACCTTACTCTCGAGGAGTAGACCCCAAACTCGGTAAAGGAGGGGGCACAACAACCCCCCATATGTGAGGCCCATTTATTAAAAAAAAAAAAAAAGAAAAAGGAGAAAAAGGAGAAAATGAAGGGGGCCACAGAAACCCTCCATAAACAAGTTGAAATTAGGGTTTTGTGAGGCCCATTTTATAAAACAAAAGGAGAAAGTTAGAAAAAAACAGGAATAAGAAAAAGAAAAGGAGGAAAGGAGGGAAAGAAGGAGGTCAGACTCTTGGGTTTAAATTAGGGGATTAGGTTTGCTGCCTCATAATTTTTTGAAAACCCTAATCCAAGTAGAAAGAGGAGGCGACCAAATAGAGGGAAGAAGATAAGGAAGAAAAGAGAAGAAGAAGAAATGAAGAAGAAAGAAAAGGGTTCCGGCATAATTGGATAAGGGATCCTTAACCTTCCATCGTTCTTCTAAGTGATTCTATAACCCTTTCTTGATTCTAATATTCATATATCCCAAACCTCCTCGAAATTGTTGATGGAGCATATGATGGAAATTCATGTGGAGTAATAGATCCATGATTTCCCTTCCTTTGATTTCAATATTCATATCTTCTAAATCCCACACTTGATATTTATGAGAAACTCATGACGATGTTTGGTTTTTAAATTAAGTGTAGATCTTGAGTTGAATATTGTGGATCTTGAGGTGAATGTTATAGATCTTGAGTTGAATGTTACAGATCTTGCATTAAACACTATAGATATAGAGATAAACATTTTAGATCCAAGGTTTTAAGTGAGAAATCCTTTATTACATCTTAATAAACTATTAATTTATTGAATGTTAGTAAATTGTTATACATTTTATATCTAGGGATTTATGAAGATTCCATGAAGCAGTTGAATACTTAAATAATGAACATAGATCAGTGTAGAGGAATTTTCCCAGATTTCAGTTTTGGGGAGCTTATAAATCCCGGTAGTATAAAAACATGTTTTCTAGATCTGGGGTTTTGTAGATCTTGCATAAGTATTATAATAAAAATGTGGCACTAGATAGATTGATTAAAATAGGGATTGATGCATGGCAATTGTGCATAACAGATTCTTGGTAAAAATTAGTGGGTGCATCTAAAATCATAAGGTTAATTTATTATGAGTTGGCCATGAGGTAAGTTAGGGTTAGAAGGGTTATCAATTTCTTATTGCATTGGCCGTCTGGCATGTGGATCTTGGGCAGCATTTGGATGTGTGAATGTGTGAGTTTACCCATTAGTTATAATCTAAGAGTAATTATAAGTGCGATTTTTAAGTTATGTTTGATAGGACTTAATAGAGTACTAGATACATCATGTTGTGATGTTAGAGATGTGGGCTTCAGCCCAAAACCATATGCTGAGCCGGCCCAATGAGCCGTTGAGTCGGCCCATGAGCCGTTGAGCCGATCGAGCCACGAGCCGCGAATGGCTTGTCTGAAGCCAAATTAGGGTTACAGCCCGATTCGTCTTCTTCGATCGATTCATCACCATTTGCCGTTTTTCTCAATTAATTGTTGAAGCATTTGTGGTCCATTAAGTGGTGATAACTCTCCCATTAAGTCAATTAATCAATTTTGGCCGGTTTGAGCACGAAACGCTCGGTTGAGGCGGGTGATGGTTTCGCCTATAAATTGAGACTTCTGGCTTTGTCCCTGGCATCCAACTCAAGCAATACACCATCTAAACGAGTGAAGGAGTGTCCAGAAGTACGGAGCTAGTCCGAATCGAACGTCGGAAAACAGAGCATAAATGGCCGGAGGTATATAAAGTCGATTGTAAATTCCACTTTTGTGGTTGTTTTAGCCACTTAATTATCTAACACGCAGGCCCACTGAGTGGGCAACTCCAGTGGCCTATATGTCACTCGGTGAATCTAGGTCGCGTTGTATGGGCTTTCCACAATATTTTTTGGGCTTTGGGCTTGGAGGAAGCTCTATCATTATGACACTTCTTCTCTAGGTTGGATTTTGGGTCGGCCCAACGAATTGCTGGATCCATCAATATTCTTTCATAACGTTATCTAAATATATACATAATATTCTTTTCCAATTAAATAGATATTTCCATAACAACATTGCGGTTACCATAACTGATCGAAATTTACTTGAGCTATAAGCCCACATGCCTCGCACATGCTGTTTAGCTACTGATATGTTTAGTTGCTTTCTGCCTCTTAACATGAGATGCACGCCTGCCTTAACAAAACCATGATCTCCCCCTTGATGATCCTATGGTGATCATTGTCTCATGTGGATGGTTGAGATGCTCTGTTTTATTTACTTTCACCATTGCTGCACACCATTTGACACTGCCTGAAATATTCTAGTTTGTCTGCCATTTTACCGTTTATCCAATGGTTGTGAGAGGACCACATGGACAACTGTGATCTAGCATCTTTTTCCAAAAGCATTTTCATCTTCTTGTAAAGCCTCATGTTGCGTGTTTCTTCTGTCGTCTCTAGAGTTTCTTCAATACTTCTGCATTTTATTATTCTTGCTAGTGACAAAGTTTTCTCCTTTAAGGCACCTTACCCTAAAGATAAGGATATTAGAGCTTGGGGAAGTGGAGAGGCTCCAAAAGTATTGTCCTTGCCAATGTTTCCCTTCCATTTGATGAAAACTTCTTCAACCCATCTTCCCCCAATCTTCCACACTCTTTGTTTCACTACCTGTTTAGGCTTGCGTAAGACTTCTCCTTTAATACTGACTGCTAGTAAATATGGCATCACTTCTAATCTAGTCTTGACATGTTTTTTTAACACCAACACATGAAAAATCGGATAGATTTTTGCAAGAGGTGAAAGAGCTAAACGATAAGCCATTGTTCCTATTCTTTGTGTGATTTCATATGGACTAAATTATCTAAATGCTAATTTCAAGTTCCTTTGAAATGCTACTAATTTTTGTCATTGTTGTTGCAAGTGAGGATAAACCAAGTCTCTTTAAGATCTAGGATTTGATCTTAAGTCTGCAACTGCTCTTCAACTGCCTTGTTGGCAATATTACCCTTGACAAACCAAGCCAGTCTTGGGGTAGGGTGACCATATATCTCATCAAAAGGGGTCATTCTTGTCAAAGAATATTAGTTGGTATTGTACCAATATTTAGCCATTGCCAACCATCATGACTATGACTTGGGCTCATTACTCACATAACACATTAAGTACTATTCTACGCTTATGTTCACAATCTCAGTCTATCCAGTAGATTGGGGATGCTAGGTCAATTTGTATTGTAATTTGATTCCTTACAACCAAAACAACTCCTTCCAGAAAGAGGTAGTAAATATTACATCTTGGCCATTGACTATTACACTTAGAATCTCATGTAGTTTAACCACCTGGTTAAAGAAGACTTGAGCAACCTTAGTTGTGGTGTAAAAAAGAGTGAGAGGAATAAAATGGGCTTATTTGGTTAAATGATCCAAACCGCTAAAATGCTCTCATAAGATTTAGATGAGGGAAGGTCCTCATGAAGTGGTTTGACCAAGGAAACTTAGGGATGGATAGAAGCTAAAGGAGTCCATAAGGATTTTGTAAGTCAATTTTTGTGATCCAGAAAATGGAACACTCATTGATGAATCATTTAATGTTTGTCCACATTCCCTTCTACAAGAATTCGGCCTTCACATGGCTTAAGGTCTTATGATATCCGAAATGTCTATCTGACAAGTTAGCATTGATCCAATCCAATACTTGTTGTTTGATCCCCGGTGCTTGACTGATAAAAAATTATCCTTTTGAAGAGTATCCTGTTTATTAATTTCTAATTACCGGCATCTAACATATCATCTCGAATTTGCTATAAAGGAAACTAAATTTTTGAGTTAGTCTGGTAAGAGGTCATGAATCTCTCTATCCAATTGGGATTTGGGTATGAAACCATCACAAGAGTTGTCTCTTCTGCCATTCGGGATAGTGCATTAGTCACCTAGTTCTTTCGGCATTATTTGTGCTCAATGATAAAATTATAACCTAATAATTTAATAGTTTTGTTATGACAAGTTCTTTACTTTTTATTTTAGGAGAAAGTTAAGATTATGTTGATCAATTTTAACAATAAATGCTGACCCTAATAAATATGATCACTACTTTTTGACTGCATGACTACGGTTAAAAGCTCATTCTTATAAGTTGAAAAATTGAGGATCCTTTTCTCAAGAGTATGGTTGTAGAAAGATATTAGTCGTTACTCTTGTAATAAAATGGCTCCTATACCAAATCCTATAGCGTCACACTCCATCATAATTTTTTTTACAAAATCGGGTAGAGAAAAAAAATAGAGGATTGGAATACCTCCCTTTTTAGTCTCTGGAAGGCTTTATTGGTATTACTAAACCACTTGGATGTGCCATTTTTTAATAGGATTGTGAGGGGTGCAGCTATCAACCTATAATTCGAGACAGTTTTTTTGTAAAAAATTCTATAAAGGACTTAATAGTGTAGGTGACTTCCAATACAACATGGTTGAGATCTTAGAGGCATTCGCTTTGGCCCCTTCCCTCAATATTACATGTCTAAATAGTTGATCTATTTATAAAGAACTTACACTAATTTATCTTGTCATATAAGTGATGTGCTTGTAATGTCTATAGTGCCTCCTAGAGGTACTGTAATGCCCCGATTTTTACATATAGTAATTAAGGTCATATAATTAAGACTTAGTTTAATTAATTTATGAGAGAAATATTAAGTTATGAAGAAGTCATCATAATGACCAAGGAATTACCTATCTGTTAAGGATAAAATAGTTGACCGGCGGAATCAATAGTTGACCAGAATTAGCTCCATTGACTGGCTTGATCGACTTGTTGATCGCCAGGAATTGTTGACGGTTGAAGATGAAAGTTACCAGTCAATACGTTGATCGGTTGATTTTGCCCGGTATGCCTTAAAGTGAAAATGACCGATATGCTTGTGAATGAAAATGCCAGAATGGAGCATTTGAGCGGAATGGTACGTTTTAGACGGTTTGGTGTATTTTCTCGGATTGAAGCAAAAATGTCCGGTGTGCACTGAGAAAAATGACCGTTTTCCAGTGCCAAGGTAAAAATTACCGGTATGGCAAAATTGCTAGTTTGCATGAATTTTACTGGTATAGGCAATTTACTAAAATGGGTGAAATTATCGGTTTGCATCTTGAGAAAAATCACCAGTTTCAAATGCCGGTGTGCTTTTGAGGAGAAATGTCCAGTTGCCAAAATATCCTGTCAACACCCTCTTGACTAGCAGATTGCGAGGAAGAATCTGGTCACTGCCTTGTTGATCGGATAGGCAGGGTATGGGGAAAATGATACGGTCAATGGAAGGTTGATCGGTTATGAGAGGCTAAGTCCTGTCAAGGAAATTATCCGGCCAAATAAGAATGGAGAATGGATTTCTGACAAAGACCATTTTCGGATGCGATAAGTGAATTTCCGGAGACCTTTTCCAGATATGATTAAATGAAAATCCGGAGGCGATTCCGGAGATAATTAAGTGAAATCCGAAGACGATTTTTCAAGGAATTTTTCGAAGAGGATTTCCAAAGAGAATGACTAGAGTAGATGGATAATAAGACTTCCGGAGAACATTGATGAGATTTTCAGAGTAAATTGTCAATAAGACAATTAGAGAAGCTTGTGTCCTCCTCTAAAATTTTATCCCCCTCATTCTATTGATGGGGATGTAGTTTCCATTTTGCCCCCGGATGAGGTCACTCGGCATAGCCGGGAAGTTTGGGGTTCCACGATTGTCAGTTTCTTCTATGAAACCCCTCTACACTTTCAGGCG
>JAOVVI020005925.1:0-16044 GCA_028571085.2 Nepenthes alata
GTTGGAGTGGTGTCGTCATACCCAGTGTCCTTTGACTGGAGCGATTTACTGACAATGGAGTTCATTAGTTGGAGGGTCGTCCTCGATTCTGTGTTCATGTTATTTAATGACTACTGTCATGATTTTAGGGTCTCCCTGTTTCTGTCTCCTTTACCAAGTCGGAAAAACACTTGGTAATAACATAGCTGATTGTACATTCTATTTATTTATTATTATTTTTTTTAATACAATTAATTACTTACCAAAAAAAAAAAAAAACGTGTATTATTCATCATTATTTTAAAATTTTCTTCTTTTCTAATTTGGAGTTGGTTAGATCATTTTGGCATGGAAAAATCATATTTTAAAAAATTGAAATGATATTTGGAAAATAAAACTTAGAACAGGTGAATGATAGTGGAAAGATTTCATAGCAATTTAACATTTTTTGGTCCATATTATTATATAAAAAGAGAGAAAGAGAGATAAAACGTACAGTTTCCACAAACGATAGAACCCAATAAGAGCTGACACGATGACAGATTCATTGCTCGCTCTTATATGAGGGCGATGATAAAGCCTCCCACATTTTGATAAATAGACTCATATTATCCGATCGTGTCTCAAGGGTGTTCTGCTGGCCCCATCTATACCGAATCTCTAGTGTAGATCTTATAATCTATGGTCTTCTCTAGAACTTGTAATGAGAGAAAACTAAATGCTCTGGTTCACCCTCAAAAAATTTCTTACGATTCTCTGATCTGGCCAGATTGCAAACCCACTAGCAGCATTCTTTACTCAATCAAAGGGAGGCCACGTGTGACCAAGATTGCATCATTTGCTTCCATTTCGAACGTCCCTGCAATCAACTTTCCTTTATAAAGCAATACAACAGCAAAATCTTAAAAATCACTAATTGAAATAAGTTATATAAATATGCTTATGTGATTTTGCTCGATTTAATATGATAATAAGGGCAAAAACATCTTAAAACTGGCTTTGAAGAAATTAAGCATAAGAGGAGTTATAGAGTGGTTAATTCTGGGAATCATAGAACATAAAGCATATTCGAGAAAGAATTATGTGCCCATTTTCCACAGCAGAATCCATACGTTCATATGCTGCAGGGTCGATATCTCTGCCCGCTATCGAACTCAAAGCAGCTTCAAGCGTGCAGCAGTTCATTCCTTTTTTCCTGTGAAGAGCTTGAACACCTCATCCACAGTTAAGACAAGCATAAAGAGCAAACCATTTAATATATTAAGAACAACATAATAATTCAACGGGAATAGAAGGGATTAGAATCAAATGATCTGTGCTAAAGAGCCTTTTAAATCCAAAGAGAAAGCTGCATGTAAGCCTAGCTCTTGCTGTGGAAAAGACACCGGACTTGCTCGACACAGCGGCGTCGCCTGCTTCAGTTGATCTGAAGTGAGAAAATCAAGGCAAAGGCATAGGAGGTTTCCAATCAGACAATGATACCAAATCCCTATTTACGATAGAACTATTGTGCAGCCAGAATGTTTCAGCTGATTGGTGGAAATGTCTAATCTTCCTTTGAAGTTCCCAAAATACTCCATTGATTGCAGAACATGGCTGAAATTCCGAGGCATAGACGAACAAACATCTCACCTGCCTACCACGAGTTATCATTTCCTCTATCAACTCATCTGAAACAAAAAGCACCTGAATTACTTAGATGTCATAGAAATGATCTCAAAAGTACCAACACTTCTTTTGGACTAGCATATCACACATGGACACTTGGCCAACACTTATGCACATGTCAGAATATATTTCTTTTTGACCCATATACGCTGTGTCATGTTTTGGATACATTAGACTATTTTATAATTTCTAAAACAATAAAATTTTTAATACAAACTAAAAAAAATTGGAACCATATGATAATTTAGAGGTATCTAAAAACTCAGGTCTTTGTTGTCTTCCTTTTCTTTCATTAGATGAGGCATTCTATAGCACATTTCCTTTAAATTAGCTTATTTGCATATGGTTCTTCCAGTGATTTTTTAGGTAATGAAACACAAAAAATGCACCTTTTATTAGAAATTTAATATAAAATAGTATCGTCAATTGATTATATTATCATATCTATAATGAATTATGAATTTAGTTAATCTATACCTAGCATATCATGACCTCGATTTTAGAAAAAATAGTTTGTTGGCATGCTGGTGTCCGTGTTATGCATGCATCCTATATCACTGCAAATGATTCTTAGGAAATGATTCATGATAACAGTATCATGAAAAGTTGATTGATATCCAAAGTTGAGGTTCAAAAGTTGATTGACATCAGTATCATAATTCGCTAACCTGGTATTGATTCTAAGTACTCCAAAAGTTGAGGTCCGATTCGAGTGGACGGCCATTTGATTGATATCAGAGTATAATCAATCACATCCTGGAAAGGTAATTCTACTTGATCTGATAACAACACAGGAACACACTCCTGTCCAGGAAAAAGCATCTTTGTCACTTCTTTTCATAACTATTTGCATTCATTAATAATTTGAGAGAGAGAGAGAGAGAGAGACCACAAAATAGGACTCGTAGAAACGAAGTGTCCATGATGATTCCCCACGAGGAGCAAGGCAGAACTTAGCATTCCGCAAGTGTTCAAAATATTCTTTCCTCCCCAGTTTATCAGGACCACTGAACTTCAACTCTGGAGATTCCAACTGTACATGAAATCAATATGCATATTTCCTGGAGGCATTTTGATTAAATCCAAACTAAAATTTGAAAAAAAAAAATGTGATTGTTCTGTAATAATGTGGAATAATCTTCTTAAGCGATAGCTAAACCAAGCTCAAAAAAATACCCGCTCAATGAAACACATGGAAGAACCTCACAATAATAAGCTTAAACAAATTGTTCTTAACAAGAGGCGATGCATTAATATGTACTTTGACCATTTGGAGCATTGGACAATCACTTGAACTAAAATTGTGCCACAGCAGAAATGGCGTGCATAGAACCTTCACATCTGCTTTTACGTGAAGTTCAGTAGCGCAAGGAAAAACAATTAGGCCTTACATGTACTGATCCTCATTTAACATTTTATTGGAACTGTGAGCTCCAACACATTCAGATAGATACCCTGCTGATGCTAGCTGAGTGTAGAGCAAGACAGGATTTCTTTTACTAGCAGAGAACAAGAAAGTTGTTCCAAGCATTGAGTCAGAGTAGATTTGCTTGAATGGCCAACAAGAACCAGTTTCTTTGATGCAGACAGGAGAGTGGATGAATTGTTAGAATTACTGCCCTACAAGATGATGCAGAGAACAGAATAAATGATGAAAGAAGCAGGCACTACATCTGAGATTAGAGCAATCTGATATTGAATGTTTGGAAAAAAAACAGTCCAGTAAATAGCATACCTATTTAAAAAAGAAAAAAAAAAGGTGGCCCAACATAGGAATCTTGCCGCACTGCAGTCTCTAAAAAGGGCAGATGTATGAAATCTGACCCTTGCAATGTAAAAATGTTGTTTATGTTGTTTTTGTAATATCTCAGATTTTTATTCAGATTAATTTAATATTAATTATAATTTTAAAAATTATAATTAATTATTTAAATTGACCTGCTTGGTCCGGATTTATGACAGTTTTCACCCTATAACCTTTAAGCCACAAAGGAACAATCTTACCATTGTGTCAAGGCTTGCACTCAGTATTTAAAAAAGAAAATGAGATCTAGCAGGGGATAAATCCCCTGGAACAATCTTATCTGTCATGTTTACAATTGAAGTGGATAAATCCTCTGGTCCTAGGGAATATACTAGCCACTTCTTATTCAGATATTTATACTAGTATTGCAATGGGTTATGAAGTATGTGCATCCATGGGGAAAATGTTTTTGCTTCGTGAAACAAGTGACAACAAATAGATGCAACTTCATCTACCTTTTTTTTTTTTTTTGGTAAGTAAGTAAATGAGATTAAAATAAACGAAATTTACAGAACGATGTTCTACCTCCAAGTGTTTTGCCGACTTAGAGGTAGAACACCAAGCTAGAGCATAACCCGAGCACTACCATGAACCAATTCATGAAAACGAACAAAACACAAAAAAACAAGACACATCTAGATGAGCAACTTCTAAACCGGCTATGCAACCCGGCCTTAACACTAACACCAAATTCTCAGATCCCTTTACCTGAGCATAGCTCGTCTTGTCAACCAGAAGTCCGCAGCCAAGAAGGAGAGGAAATCAGAATCAAACAGCAGAAAAAGCAATTGCCATCAATTGCCATCAGCCTAGTAATGGCCAAGTCAACGTCCATAGCAGGATATCAGCAGCATAGTCCACGGCTAGAGCCACGGCAACTTCATCTACCTTGGAGCTGAAGGTGGCAAACTCTTCTAAACCTAGGGATTTGAGACCTATTCACGTATAAGGGTATCTCACCCTCTAACAGAACCAGTGCTTGAGCAAGTGATCAGGAATAACAAGGGCGCCTAGGTGAAAAAAGGATAGTCTTGCATAAGGCATTGCCAGACAGCTAGAGCAGGGCATAGATGAGGAATATTATCATAGAAAAAATGTCTCCATGTTACTTGATGAGCCTGACTCAAAAATCTCACCACTCAGTATATTGGAGTTTTCTTGAGAAGCCAATGGAAGGATTTTTATTCTTTATAAATGGAAAGCATTATGACATTTCAATGAAAGGAGGTGCCTCAAACAGGAGGATCCACTTCCCTCTTCTATTTGTGATGGCAATAGAATAAATCACAAGTTAAAGGAGTGGAAGGCAGGCTCCAATTTCATACCAAGTGTCGATGCTTAAATTGACTCATCTCAAAAATGATAATATGGCCTCACTGAACACGATAATGGGATCCTTCCAGCACTTTTAAATGGTATTAGGATTAAATGCAAATTCATTAGAACAGAATCTTTCCTGGCATATCTTGTAGAAATGAGGGCCGAGAAACTGCAGGTTAGGGTGTTTGAAGGAAATTGGCTTATGAATATGAGGTATGTAGGGCTGTCTCTCATTCCATCTTATAGATTAAATTCTGTTGGTTAGCTGGTGTTGCTAGATAAAATCACTGCTAGAGAGAGAGCCAAGTGAAATAAAATTTTATCTTAGGCATCTGGACACAGTTGATTGAAAATGTAACCTCAAGTATTCAAGGTCCCTGATCCGATGTGCTACTCTTTCCTAATAAAATGCGAAAATTGATACAGAATCTCTCAAGGAACTCCACTGGTTGGGACAAACTAAAACCAAGAACCTCATAGCTGGAACCTGGTACGTATTCTTATAAAGAGATTTGATTTGAAATTCAGGACTGCATATTACAGAAAAAGGGCTGCCTTAATAACAGCCATCATCACAGGGGAGGTCTATCAGTCAAAAAATCCATTGTGTACTTACCAGTCACCAATAGGTCTATCAGTCAAAAAATCCATTGTGTACTTACCAGTCACCAACAGAATTGACATTTGGAACTGAACTTGCAAAAAATACATGACATGGTCTGGGAAGAAGCTAATGAAGATCCAAATGGCACAAGTTCTCCTGTTTGCATTATGAGATTCTTCTTTGTTGGGATCAAAACAAGTGCAGATCAAGATTAATCTGTAGAAATCTTGATACGAGTTGGATGGGATGTTGAAGGCAAGCAGATTAGGTGGGAAAGGAGAGGAAAGCAAGCAGATAAACTCCTGGAAAGGGCCATGTCTGTGGCTACTATCTACAAAATCTAGATTAAAATAAATCAGGAAATTTTCAATGTAAAAGAAAAGGTGTCGTGAATAAGATTCAGCAGATAATTAAATATAAAATAGGCAGCTTGGTGAATAAACTTTCATGATTCATCTCAAAACCTAATGGAACGGTTAACTTGTCTATCATAAGTTAACACAACAATCATAATTGTATAGACCCCACGTCTGTCCAGGCGTAAATGTACAGAAATATGGTTCCACATGAATTAACTGTAAGGAATATAAAAACATATTAATTTAGTGAGATTACAAAGGGGATGTACCTAACATCTGTAATATGCCAGATGCCTGCATCAGAGGAGCACATGACAAGCTGTAATTCATCTTTCACTGGTTTCTTTTTGTCATTAGTTTAAGACTTGGTTATGGGGTTCTAAAATTTTCTAAAGAGAACAAAGAGGATATAAATTAAGATGAAAATTTAAAGGAATGATTGATAAAAAAATGGATCCCTTGACAGCAATTGGGGTACTGTCATTCACCTCTTGGGTTGAAATATATGACCTATGAAATGAACAATATAGATAGATTAGTGTCACCAATTTCCAGTCGGCAGCAGATTCCACGCTCAAATAACTATTATTTTTCACATTCATTTTAAGCTTTTGTCCTAATGTTACCATATCTAGGCCCCTGAAATATCTCAGGAAGTGGTTAGAGGCTATCTAACACGTTTAGGATGAAAGTTTACATTAATAAAATCTATAGCCATCAGTACTATATCACATCAAATATATCAGAAAAAAATTAGATGTTGAGAGGCAAAGTAGTTGAGGATATAGAGAACTTTAATCCATAGGAGCATACATACCTTATCTGGGTACTGCTTTGCAAGCTCAATCAAATGAAAACGGCCAACCTTCCCTTGTGCACGACCTAAGAAGTTTGCCAAGTACTTCCTCCTTGATAAAGTCAAAGGCTGGACAAAAGGAACTATCCCAGTCATTCCATCATCAACATTACCAGGGATGATAATATCTTTCCATGTGTTAAAGGCACTTGTATCTCGCTTATCAGTGCGATCCCCCTGCACAACCATGTTCAAGTAAGAAAGGAGTTTGTAGAACAAGAAAAACTCCATCTTTTAGCAAACATCTTTTAGCAAACACCTTTTAGCAAACACCACAATGCACACAGGCATGGGATTCAAAATTTGTAGCTATATGTTTAATTAAAGGATGGCCAAGTGCAAACAACTCCTATATTGAAGGGCTTAGGGACCAGATGTATCAACCTTTCCCTGCATTTTAAAAAGGCAGTTTCCATTATTTGAACCTCGATCTTCAAGTGAAAGAGGAGCAGCTTTGCCAGTCCTGCCAGACAAAAGAACAAATATAGTTTGTGGCAAACACTCATTTGCCTGAAATTACTATCCAACAATACAAATTTGTCCAGATACAGATTTAAACTATATCACAGCTGGGTTTGCATGTCAGAAACAATGGGTGTCAGGTGGTGCACTGGGATATCAAACTCGCCTTACAAGCATGCAGCTTATTAGGCAAATTTTCAACCCAGGCAGAGGGAGACAACCGGTAATCAACCATGACATGAGTCATCAGGTCTCTCTTCAACTGCCGGATTCAACCATGGATGCTGACCTCTCTTTCCCTCTCCTTAAATTCCACTATAACCTGTGACAGAACTTTTTATACAGACAATAACAGGAACAAAGCCTCAGCCATGCCTGTTTCTGGCTTCTCCACCACTTATAAGAATATTCATTTTTAACAAAATCATTCTCACCCTGTCTCTTTACCACTTTTTGTGTTTGTTTGTTTCTTCACTTTGTTTTTGACACTTCCGATAATTTAGGGACAAGTATATGGCATCAACCATAGCTTTACAGACAATATTGTATGCAATATTGTTATATAAAGAATGTTAAGAAAGCACTTTGGCTCAAAAGAGGATACTCTTTGCCACAATCTCCTTCAATTTTTTCATCTCAATATTTTCCCCATAATCGCCGTTCCTTTGTACTCACCTCTTCCTTGTGATCTCTTCTTTATTATGGGTTTGTTTTAATTCTTAACATAAGCATATATTCACCCTTCAAATAAGAGATCAATTGCAAGAATAACTTGAGAAACTTCCATCCCAATTCCAAAAAAATCTAAGTCCTGATTTCAGGTATGGGACAGCTGTCGCTCTGTAGCATCCCCTGAACCAGGATAACTCCAACCATGATTCTTGCAGACCTACACAGTAGAAACAAACCACAACAGCCAAACATAACTACAGGATTCCCTAACACACCCAGTGCTGCCACGCAGAGTGGACTGTGATTATAAATGGCAACCCTTTTGAAAGGGCCTTTCTAACAAGTTCCACAAGGGTAATGTTACAATTCAACCATCATACAAACATATTCAGAAAACAAGTACTAATTTTTTTAAAAAATTAAGCTTCATTACACAAATAATCACATTAAATAATGATGCGTACCTAGATCCGAACTTCGAACGGATTTGGATTCGTCTGGATAGTTTGAACCGGCTCCGTTTCCTGAACACGAATCCTGCACACCACTAAAAAGAACATGAGGTCAGTGTGTCGGCGGAAAATTGTCCCACCGAAAACATTCCGATGCTCAAGTCAATAAACAGCCTTCGAAAATCAGAAGGTGACAAGAACTAAGAATTGAGAAAAGGAGAGAGAACAGGAGTACTTGGATCTCCAGATGTAAGAGAGGCCAAAAGTCATCGTCTTGAATCTCGAGGGTGGGGAGGCAGTGAACGGTTGTCGGAAGCACATTGTTTGCCTTAGGTTTTCTGTAAGTCTCAACAGCGAGCAGAAGATCGTCTCTTTCATGAGTATTCGAGTTTTGCATCTGTCAGAGTTTGCGTGTGTTTGCGTAACAGAAAGCATGTATAGCTAAAAGCGTGCCTTGAATGATAATTCAATGGCTTATTTATGATTGAGAGGGCGATCATCATTCTTTGGAAGGAGTGATTCCATGTGTGATTCTGGGTTGGCTTGCCTTTCGGAGCAGATGCCAGTTGCCAAACTGAACGAGGTCGTTTTCTTCCGTGGCGGCCAACAACTTTCCAAACTGCTCACTTTCCTTGGGGGTATGTTACCGTTGGAATCCCCAGTTGGCAGGATATTGAAAAAATTTGGCGCCTTCCTTACGTAAAGGGCGCCTAATTTTGTCAATATACATTTCGGGAGCTAGCTGGGACCGTGAAAGATGCCCGGAGAGCCGTTGCTGGCCGCCTGATGGATCATGGGATAGAATGGACGAAGCCCGTTACTGTAGAAAAACCTCTTTTGGGCTCAACGTTCAGCACGCAGATGGTCAACGTTTGAGTTGACCGCCTGTGTGTGCGTTGGCCGCCTGGACAGTCAACTCCAGCGTTGACCGTCCTCGGCCTTTCAGCTTCTGGGCCTGTTCTCCAACTGGGCCGTTAAAGTGTTGACCGTCCTTCTTGGGCTTCCGTGACTCTGGGCTAGCCCATTTTTGGTATACTCATCACTAGTCCCCCATGCCGGTAGCCAGAATTCAGGCCTCTGGTATGTTCATGATGGGATGTCCCTTATTGCTTTTTGGGTGTTTGAGGATTCCGTAGAACTCCATGAAAGGTGTAGAGGAGAGTTTGACCAGAATTGTTGACCGCATTGGTCAATTCCGGAGAACAATGTTGACCAGAATTGTTCACCGTCTTGGTTAATTCCGGAGAACCAGAATTGTTGACCGTCTTGATCAATTCCGAAGAACCAGAATTGTTGACCGTCTTGGTCAATTCCGGAGAACCAGAATTGTTGACCGTCTTGGTCAATTCTGGAAAAGTTTTCTGCCAGTCCTGATAGACGCGTGGCCATCAGCCGGTTTACAAGCCAGAAAGTGACTCGTGTCTCCCTTTGGTTGGGCGGATACCTTGGCCATTAATGCGTCAGAGATCCGTCTTTTACAGAGCCAAGTAGGGAGGCGACACGTGGCAGGTCTGACGGCGTCCTTAATGAGGGGTTTCGTGCTTGACGCTTAAATTTGCTTTCCACACTTAGAAACCCTTCACACCTTCAGTCCTTCGCCTTCTTCGTTCCTAATCTTTAGAAATATTTAGAAACCCTAGCTTTCTGTGTAACCATGGCCTCCGTCATAGGATTTTCTTTCGTTTTGAGAGAGAATGACATTAAAGCTCTGTGTGTCGAGTTTAACATTTTGAAAGAGATTACATTGAGGGTTCCGGGCAAGAATGACAGGGCCTTTGCTCCACCAGAGGGGCATATCACAGTTTACGAGGCTCACCTGAGAAGCAGCCTCCGCCTTCCATTGCCGGAAGACTTGCAGTCTGTTCTACACGCCCTACATGTCCCCATCACCCAACTTCACGCCAATGCCATGAGGTATCTCTGTACTATGTGTATTTTTCTTCGAAAGCGTGGCAAGAAACTTAGGATGTCCACGGTTAGGGTTTTGTTCAAAATAAACCAGGGGGGAGAGTGGATATCGCTCATCCCCCGTCCTGGCCTGAAAATAAACAAGGCCATTCACGACTCGCTGAAGAACTGGAATAACCGGTTCTTCTTTGTGAAGGTGGGGGCGGCCTGGCCCCTTGTGAAGGACTGGGGCCAGATTCCGGAGGCCTATTTTGGGTCGCCGACTACGGCGGAGATGGCAGCCCACGAATGGCTAACTAAGGCTATCCATGAGAATCCCGACGAGTTCAAATGGGATTTCTTGGTTTCCCGGGCGGAGGCCAGGAAGGTGAACAAGGCACCGCCATCCCCGGTTCAAAAGCCAAGGCCACCGGTAAGGATGATGAACCCTGAAGACTCTAAGGGTGTAATCATCCGTATGCGGCACACCGACGAAGGGTTTATCGGCCCACTACCTGAGAAGGCGCTGGAGACGCCTTCGTCGTCGTCGTCGCTTGTTGATTACGTCGCTGCCGGGATCTGCAGTGGAGCGGGTAGAACTGCGGTCCTGGAGAAGACCTACGAGGACTGGCCAGCGGACTCAGGAGGAGTCATCCTGGCGCAGCCTGCGCCGTAAGTGGATCCTGGTGCTGAATTGATGGAGTCTTGTGAGGAGCCAGCTTGTGAACCGGCGGCGGCCAGGTGGACCTTTGCCGTGGAGCCAACAGTGGGGCTCGACTCTTCAGCAGCTACTCCAGAGGCTAAAAGAGGGGATCCTGTGGCAGCTACTCCAGAGGCTGCAAGAGAGGAGCCTGCAGCAGCTGCTCTAGAGGCTGCAAGAGAGGAGCCTGCCGCTGCTGTGGGTGTGACTGACGAGCTCTTGGAGTGCATTCTGGATAAGGCAGCTGTGAGGTTGGCTCAAGAGGATGCTCCTGGTCCACCGCCAACTAGGCCAGACCCGCGAGGAGACTTTGTGAGGTATGATTCCTGTGATTGCCTCCTTGCACTTCCTTCTTTCTCGTATTTATAACTTACACTTTATTTTTATCTTGTGCAGTCGAGGAAGCTGATCTCTACCTTTTCCCGGGAGGTGGTGCAACGCGACCAGACGATCGCGGATAGGGAGGCGGAGATCACCTGGCTGGATGCCAGGCTAGCAGCTTCAAGAGGGGAGCACCGTGAGGAGACGGCTGCCCTCGAGGCTGTCATGGCGGGGATGGAAACAGAGATCAACAACTTAAGAGCTGAGGTTGCTCGCTTGAAAGAGGAGGATGATCAAACTAAAGCAAGCAAGAGGCGGCTTGCCGATCGAGTTGCAGCCTTAGAGAACAATCTGACCCTCCGGATCCGTACCCACGAGGTCGAGGGCATGATGCACGCGCGGCTGTTGGAGGGGATCAACGTTGGTCGGCGCATTGCGTGGTTGATTGATCCCGATTTTTCAGTTGAATTCATTAACCAGTCCAACAGAGCGACACAACACAAAAACGACCTAGTGAGGGAGCCCCATGACATCCACAGGCAACCGTAGCCTTTTTCTTTTTATTTTTTTTGTACTTGTGTAAATTGTAACATACTCAAAGTAATAAAATAAGGAAATTCTTTACAATTCGATGTCCATTGGCCTTTACTGCTTTTTGTGTTTGTATGCGTTGTTGCATTGGGTAGCCAACTTGGTTGGCCGGCAACCTTTATTGGGTTGCCTAAGGAGCTAAGTCCCTAGGCTTGGCAGGTGGTTGCGTTAACCAGCCTGGCGGTGCTATCCAAGTGATGACTTGGACAGCCAGCGTTGGAGAAGAAACGCTTCTCGTTGCTGAATGATCGCGCTATCCTCTCGTAGAGAGGGTTGTTGCGTGAGGTGGCCAACCAGGTTGGTTAGCTGCCTAAGGAGTGAAGTCCTTAAGTGGAAGAGACGGTTGTGTGACCCAGCCCTGGTGGCACCGTACAAGTAATGACCTGGGCGACCAACGTTGGAGAAGAAACGTTTCTCCCTTCGACCGTCGCTGACTGATCACGCTACCTCCTCGTAGAGGAGGTCATTACGTGTGCTGCGTAAGCCCCCTAAGGTTTTCGACCGCTACTGGACCACTTGGATGACCAAGGTTTAGACCGCTCATGGGCCACCTGGATGACCAGGGTTTAGACCACTCGTGGGTCATCTAAATAACCAGGGTTTAACGAGAGGGTGAAGACCCTTCCGACTTATGGGCAGTCTAGGTCGAATAACCGGCAAGGCAAACAATGCACATATACATAGATATCATGCTAAGTAAACACTTTATTTTTTATAAATTGAAAACAAGCAAGCGAGTGCACACAATAATGCAAGTGCGTACCTGTGTCTACTACTGGAAGTAGTGCTTGAGGTGGGTTGCGTTCTATGTTCGTGGAACCAGTTTCCCGTCCTGACCTCGGAGTTTGTATGCTCCATTTTGCAGGACGACATAGACGAGGAAAGATCCCTCCGAGTTAGGAGAGAGCTTGTTGCAGCCAGCCAGCTTGCTCGTGGCTTCGATTCCTTGTAGGACCAGGTCTCCCATATCGAATTATCACGCCTTAACTTTTTTGTTGTAGTATCGGATAACTTGATATTGGTAGGCTGCTGTCCGTGCTCTGGCAGCGTCGTGGGCTTCCTCTAACAAGTCTAAGTGCTCCCTGATTTTTTGGGAGTTTGCCAGTGGGTCGAAAGACTCCACCCTAAGACTTGGAAGTCTAATTTTGGTCGGGATTATCGCCTCAGTCCCGTAGCAGAGACTGAATGGCGTCTTACGCGTTGGTTCCTTTAGGGTTGTTCAATAACCTGTGAAGTAGCGTACGGTTTGTGACCTCCACCTATCCGTTAGCTTGGGGGTATGCTACCGAAGTGTGGACCAGCTTGATGTCATGACTGGTGCAATACTTGGTGAAGTATTTTTCTGAGAATTGGATCCCGTTGTCAGTCACAATGACATTGGGGATGCCAAATGTGCAGACGATGCCATGGCGAAGGAACTCCAGGATGTTATGCTCTGTGATCTTTGCCAGTAGGACAACCTCGACTCACTTGATGAAGTAGTCGATGCCCATAATGATGAATTTTTTTTTGCCTCGTGGTAATGGGAAACGGGCCGAGAAGATCGAGCCCCCATTGCGCGAAGGGCCAAGGTGCCTAAAGGGTCTTTAGGTCCACAGTTGGCTGACGGTGAAGATTGTTGTAAAGCTGTCAGCTTTCATACTTTTTTACAAATTCCAGCGCGTCTTTTTTCATTGAGGGCCAGAAATAGCCCTGGCAGATGACCTTGAAGGCCAAGATTTTTTCGCTAATGTGCAACCCGTAGATCCCGAGGTGAACTTCGCCTAAGGCGTAATCAGCCTCTTCAGGACTTAGGCAGCGGAGGTATGGTATTGAGTAGCCACGGTGATATAACCGTTCATCAATCACAGCATACCAGCCAGTTGTCTTCCTGACCCGTTTGAATTTCTCCACATCCACTGGCAATGATCCGTCTGCCAGGTAGTTAAGGAAAGGTGTCATCCAGTTTTTTATTCCAAAAATCTGCATGGCCTATCGCTTCTCAATGCTGGGAGCGTTTAGGATCTCCCGCATGTCCCTCGAATATTGTTCTGCATTTTCGACGGCAGCGGCTTTGGCTAGCTCGTCTGCCTCCCAGTTTTCAATTCAAGGAATGTGAACCAGGGTTAGTTTGTAGAACCCTAGACGACCTCCCTTGCTCTTGCCAAGTACTTGGCCAAGAGAGGATTGTTTGCCTCGAAGCACCCGTTGACCTGGTTAACGATTAGCTTTGAGTCACTATAAACGGCCAGTCTCCTAGTGGAGTACTCTTTGGCAAATTGTAATCCGACTAGTAGGACTTCGTACTCGACAACGTTGTTAGTTACCGGGATATCGAGTTTGAGTGAGTATTTCACCTCAAACCCGTCGGAGTTGCAAGGACCACTCCAGCGCCACTGCCCGTGTCAGTAGACGACTCGTCCACGTGGAGCATCCATTCCGAAACTCCGATAAGCAGTTCTTCATTTTCTTCGGGCTGTGTCTTCGAGAATTGGAGTTGTGGTCTCGACAATGAAGTCATCTAGCGCATGTGCCTTTACAACAGGCCTGGGTTGGAATTCGATGTGAAACTCGCCCAATTCGATAGCCCAGTTAACTAGTCGTCCAAAAACATTGGGTTTCTGGAGTATGATTTTCAAAGGTTGGTCCGTAAGGACCATTATCTGGTGGGCCTGGAAGTAGGGCCTTAGCTTTCACGCGGAGAATACTATCGTCAAGGCTATTTTTTTGCGCACAAGTATTAGGTTTCTCGGCCGGTCAACGTTTTTACTCACGTAGTAGACAGGCCGCTGAGCGTCTAAATCCTGACATACGAGGATAGAACTGAGCGACGTTTCTGACACCGCTAAGTAGAGATAAAACTCTTCTTCGCCATTGGGTGACGCCAATAATGACGGGTTGGCCAGATAACATTTTAATTCCTCGAAAGTAGTTTTGCAGTCCGCTCTCCATTGGAACCCGTTGGACTTTGTTCCTCTAAAGGCCTTGAAGAAGGGTTGGTACTTGTCGCTGGACTTTCTCGTGGAGACGTGCTCCCAGAGCGTTCTTTATGCCTGTTTTGGCCAGGAATGTGGGTGGATGCTGGAGCAGAATTGTTCCCGGCTTTCTCGGGCCTCTTGGTTGGCTTCTTTTTTCTATGGCCACCCTTTTTGGTGGTCGGTGTAGGGATGGCTGCTGGGGAGCCGCATGCAGTCGTTGCTCATTCTAAGAGCAAATTATCTAGAGCAGACTCGTGTTAGCATGCATCTGCTTCATCAGTTGTTAAAAATAGGGTGGTGGAACTCTACCCGTAGCCCCATTGACCGTGGCACCAGCAGCATGGTCCTGGTCGGGGTTAGCAGCATCTCGCGGGATTGCTATCTTGGGCTCTCGTGTTCACTATTGCAGAGTGAGAAGGTGAAAGAGAGCGTTGTGGAGATTTGTGGTTGACTTTTGTAAGCGTTTTCCACAGACGGTGCCAATGATGCGTACCTAGATCCGAACTTCGAACGGATTTGGATTCGTCTGAATGGTTTGAACCGGCTCTGTTTTTTGAGTGCGAATCCTGCACACCACTAAAAAGAACAGAAGGTCAGCGTGTCGGTGGAAAGTTGTCACACAAAAAATACTTCGACGCTCAAGTCAGTAAACGACATTCGAAAATCAGAAGGTAATTGGAATTGAGAAGAGAGAATAAGCGAGAGAGTGTGTGTGAATATCTTAATGAAAGAGAGGCAAGAGCCGTCGTCTTGAATCGGGATGGTGGGGAGGCAGTAAACGGCTGTCAGAAGTGCATTGTATGCCTTAGGTTTGTTCCGAGTTTTAGCAGAGAGTTCAAGATCGTCTCTTCGTGAGTGTTCAAGTTTGGTTGCCTCAAAGTTCTCGTGTGTAAGAGTTTGGTGCGTGTGTTTGCGTAATAAAAAGCGTGTATTGAATGATAATTTAAGGGCTTATTTATGATTGAGGGGGCGATCTTCCTCCTTTGAAAAGTGATTCCTTGTGTGATTCTTGGCTGGCTTGCCTTTTAGAGTAGATGCCAGTTGCTAAGTAGAGCAAGGTAATTTCCGTCATCGGCGGCCAACAGCTTTTCAAACTGCTCACTTTCCTTTGGTGTGCTTTACCGTTGGAATCCCCAGTTGGCAGGATATTGAAAAAATTTAGCGCCTTCGTTACATGAAAGGCGCCGACTTCGTCAATATCCATTTCGGGAGCTAGTTGGGCTCGTGAAAGATGTGGGAAAAGCCGTTATTGGCTGTCTGATGGATCGTGAGTTCAAGTGGGTCAGATCTCTAACTACAGGAAAAATCACTGTTAGGCCCAATAGTTACAGTATGCAGACGGTTAACGTTTAAGTTGACCGTATGTGTGTGCGTTGGCCATCTTGGGCTTCTTAGCTTTTGGGCATGTTCTC
>JAOVVI020005926.1:0-16044 GCA_028571085.2 Nepenthes alata
ATCCAAATATGATTTTTATCTACATAATTATTCCATAATCATCATGTTCTGGGATCAAAATCTCACACTCCACCACTTATAGAAATTTCATCTTCAAAATTTTATAATCTTTAAATTTCAAAGATTAAGGAACTTCATTATTGTCCCCAGATTTTGTTCAGATTATGGTAGTTATCTTAGAGAACCTTAATCCTCCGAACTATCTAGACATTTAATACATGATTTGCTCTATACTTACCTAAATCTATAAAATCCGAGGACAACCCAAATTCATTAACTAATTTTCTAATGTGGTTCAAAATTGTAAATAGGTAAAATTTTCTAATTTCAACTTACGTTAGGCCTCAATAATATTTATCCCTTTTTTAGTCTGAAATCGAACATCGAATTATGCGAACTCACCAAAATTTCACTATACACTCTGATTAATTTCCTAACTACGGACCATCCGATTGTAATTTACCTTCTAATCTAATTTTACTCAACGTCCACGAGTTTCCAATCAAATTAACTAAAATTTTAGCAATGCCGTAGTTTACAATTAGATCCCAAATCAGAATGCTATTTATCCTCATAGATTCATTAGTATGTTATTAAACCAACATCTCCCTAAAATACATAACCCATGTTAAATACTTAATAAACAAATCCCAAAACATCTATACCATGTAAACAATTCCCACAAGTCCTCGATCTACAATCAATTTAGAAATTCCAGTCGTAATAATCACCCAAAAATCTATATTACCCTAGGTGAGAGTCCCCAAACTCCAAGATTCAAGTACTTAATCTTAGCATGTCGTTGGCACATCAATAGGCCATCTGATTCCATCAGAATGCGTTACCATAATTTAAGATGGGTGGGTCATCCTAACCATCTTGAAACAAAATCATGAGGACTCCCACATCCATAATTTCATATCTTTAATGCTCTGGATACAATTCTTTGATCTATTATATGGCAATGCTTTTTCATCATTTCTAACTTTGCCAATTGTCCAAAATCTTTCTGATCGACTTAGCTAAGATTTTAACATAAATTTCAGATTACAAGTAAACATTGAATGCAAAACACTTTACATTCTTATTCTTTAGTTAAGATGTCCCCGAACTAAAATCTTCCTAATCCGTAAATCACCATGAAATCAGAAACTATAATTATAACAGTCTCCAAGAAGTTAACATCAAGCATAGATTGTTGCTCAATTCTCAAAACTCAATTAGTAACTTACAACCTCATGGATTTCTCACTTCAAAATTTTATAACTCTAATACTTCAAACATGGTTCTGTCTTTAAATTCTAGAATATAACACCTGATTATCCCAACACTCTTTACCAATATCACTTGCCAGTACAAAGGTCCCTTATTCTTAAAGATTTCGGGGTTCATCCTTGAGATCCTCAAAAAGGTTTAACCACTTACAACATAACAGGATCATCTTTCCTTAGTGGCACAACCATATGCTTTCAAAATTATTCAAAAAAAATTAATTCTAGAGACAAGGCCTACAGTTTCTTTAAATGGAAACCTCAGTCATTTTCTCTAACTCATAGTAGAGTAACGCTGATTATAGACTCCTCTACCACTTACTCCAAAAATAATCCATTCCCAAGATATAGAAAACATCAAGGTTTCCTCAAAATGTCTCATTACATATCTTATTCCTTCTTCAGGTCATATTTCCTTAATCTTCAAATTCATGAAATAACATGTACAATTTTCTCAAATAAAAACTTCATCGATCAATTTTAACTATCTCATAAACTCCTCCCCCACTTTGGTCGAGACTAATCACCTAAATTTCAGTTAATTATTACTTTTTATTTCCTCAATTTCAGATTGTACTATCAAAAGTGTCATCTGTGACGGACCATCTATTCAGCTGAAAATCTGACAGAGTCCCCTTCGTAATACGGTCGTCAAACTATACAAAAAGCTATAAAACTTCCTAAGATATCCATTATTGCCGATCTTTGATAGCTAGCAACAATCTTAACACCTTTCTACACAAAATCTCAATACCACAAGTTTCATAAGTATCTCCACAACACACAACCATTGAACAACAATGCAAATATGACATATAATTTATGGGAAATTTAAAGCATACATGAATCTCAAATAAAGCGGGAATCAACTTTCCATGAAAAGAATACCTTTTTTCACTTTTGATGATGTCTTAGCGTCGTTGACTGTCAGTGTAGGAGTTTTTGCTGAAACTGTAGACTTCTTTACTTCCGATCTCCATGGTAGTGGGCAATTTCTAACCAAGTGACCCTGTTGTCCACATCTAAAACATGCCACTATCTGATTTTTAGAAATTTCCTTTGCTGTTGTAACTATCTTTGCCTTTTTAGAGGGCCATGAGGATCCCACATTCGTGTTCATACTAAAACTTGCTCTGCTAGCTGCCCTCTAAGCTGAGAGCTTTTGAGTCTCCAGCTCTCTTTAAAAACATGTGCTCTATCCAAAATCTCCGAATAAGTCTGAAGTTTATGGATCACCAATTTCCTCCTAATCCCAACTCTTAATTCTTACTGAAACGTTTTAGCTTTCCTTCATCCTCTATGAAATACGATGCATACCGAGATAGTTCAGTAAACTTTGTATCGTACTCGGCTACAGTATGATTCCTTTGCCTGAGCCGCATAAATTCTTGTTCATTTTGATCTTGGAGGCTTGAAGGAAAATATTTTTCCATAAAAGCCTTTTCAAATATATCTCAAGTAATATCATTTTCAGGTACTCCCAATACTCTCTTATTCATAGCCCACCAACTGTCCACTTCTTTGTCTAGTTTGTAGGCTGCAAATGTAACCTTTTCCTGATCAGATCATTGAATCACTATAAATATTTTTCTCATTCTCTGAAACCAAATGTCTGCTTTTATCGGGTCTGGTTCACCTAAAAATTTGGGGGCTCTTTCTTTCCTAAATCTATCATAAGCTGTCGGGGCCATGTGGCATTGCTCCATCACTTCGATTGCATTCGTCAACCTTTCCAGCAAATTTAAGTACCTAATCTTTCGATCTTCTGGGGTATCGTTGCCACCTCGAGCATCATTCCTTCTTCTATTTTTCATACTAATATCCTATAACAAAAATATTTCAACATCAATTACCCTCAATTAATTAGATCAGGCGAAGGGATTAAATTAATGCATTCATAAGAAAACTCTTAGGGTTGAGCCTTGAACATTCCATCAAATCTTATCTATCCTTATCTTGCCTTAACTTAAAACAATAAACATGAATACTCAAACTTAAATTGATCAGTCTAAACCTGAAATCAATGTTCAGTAGCTGAATCACTACATCCTAGCTCAGGCCAATTCTAACATATACAATCTAGAACACCTAGGATTTTCTAACCTAGCTTAATCAGTCTGGGTCTATCCCTACCTATTCAGTCAGTTAGGATCAGTTCTTAAACTCCCGCATATGATTCAGATCATTCCTAAGGCATCTCATTTTCTTTGACACCATTTGTGATGGAACAGACCCTAAACCCTATAGGACCCTCTATTAGACAGATTCTAAACAAAATTCATAAGTTTAAATCAGTAATTTTATAGAAATTTTGGTAGAGTTCTATTTAAAATATGACAAAAATCAAAATACATCTGTAATAAATATTCTATACACAGTATACTCAATATCCAGACTTTAGACTTATGACCACAACACAATGACAAGACCAATACAAGCATGCAACTATCTAATTATCTTAATTCACATCCTACAACACATATACACGGGACTACAAGTGCCATCCATGGCTTTAATTTAACAACCCTATCCACTATACCAGAATTCAGATAAGATATGCCGTCTAGTACCTATACCGAAAACAAAAAATATATAGCAAAATCAACTATTTAATCCCGCAGAAATATAAATACAGTTCTAACAGTTTACAGAATATGCTACAGTCATTTATACATAATTTCATCCCCAATTCAGATATTTACAAATAAAACTATCAGAATCTCCCAAGCATTACTCCAAGGTAATCTTCAAGGCTTCACCAAGGCTCCAGAACCTTCCTTGTAAATCTCTAGCTACACATGATCCTCTAGTGTCTTCTCTATATCCTTATCTGGAGGAGGAAAAATAAAACAGTGAGCCGAAGTCCAATAAGGTACTAAAACGTGTAGAATATAATGCTCTCATGCAGAACATACTACAGTAAGACAGTTACAATTTCTACAAGGCATGAATGTGATAAGACAGTGATTACGAAAGTATTATTAAGTCATAAAATGTAGGTGAGCAGAAACATGTACGATAATCATGAGGAAAGCCTGATTTCCATATAAATAGGTCTCAAAAAATATAAATCATGTTAGGACAGAAAAACATATTGATATCAGGTCTGAAGAACAGGAGTAGTTCATGGTAATAGGAATAAAGCATTATTCTATTTAAACAGAAAACAATTTCATAAAACAGTTCCAAATCTCACTTACTTTAATCAGAAAACTTTAGTTCAATATCCTAGGGACCCAAGTAATGTACCCTACTAGCCAGGGGGCGAATAATCGGAGATAGATTGTGTTTACTCCACACAATCCAGGGCTAGTATTAGTGCTGTATAGGGACCGATGGTGTTCTACGACACACAACTCAAAGCTGATGGAGGATTATTAGCCTCCAAGAATGAAGTATTATTATCTTCCAGGATTAGTATACTGTGCTCCTTTGTTGACGCCCTGAGGAAGGGCAGACCACGTATAATTTCATGGACGGAGTTATCTCCGATTACCCCATAATGTCCTAAGGCAAGCCAGAGAACCTCACACGACCATACATCAGTCTTGGGTCTTAATTAACAGTATCAGATACATTTTCTTCTCGTCCTCTTAGTTTATAACTCATCAGTTTCAAAAATTAGTAAGGATTTCACCATTAATCCTTCAGAATACTCTAGAAATCCATAGAAACTTAACATTGTTGTTTTGTGTAAATTTCTCAATTATAAATCATAACAGGAACAGTACTCTTCTACAAATTCGCAGTCACATGTCAGAAATTAAGGATTTAAAACATTAAATCCCTTCATTTTCGTATCTAGGGTTTCGATAAACATTCGGAACATAAAACGGATACCTAACACGTGCATTTTCATGAAATCGATACTAGATATTGTAGTATATATATATAAACATGAAATTTGTCTGGTTAATTTACAGAAGCAGGCTTTATTTACAGTAAACATGTAGAACCATGAATTTAGAGTAGAAATACAATATTTAAGATATTAAAACACTATAAAAATGATAAATAACGTTCGGAGTACACTTGCCTAAGGCCCGTCTATAGTTATTTTTACTCGGATCGGAGCAGAATGGCCGAATTTTCTCCCTTTTCTTCTGCGCTCTCCTTCCTCTCTTCTCTTCTCCTTCGTTATGTCGTTCGCACTACCCTCTCTCTCCTCATTTTTCCCTTAAAAACACAGAAGGAAAGAGGTCACGTGACTCACTCGAGGACCACCGCTTGAGCGCCCCTCGAGCGGTCCTCATCAAGTGGCCTTTCTCACAAAAGGGCATCTCAGTTGGCGCTCGAGCATCCTCGTAGGACACCGTGCTCCCAGCTTTTCCTCGGGCACCCCCTGGGTGCCACACGCACAAAATTGTGCCTCACCATGCGCTCGAGCGCACGGCGAGCACCGGTTCTTCCCTTAGCCATTTTTGATTTTTTTTACTTTGGTACCAAAATTTTCACTATGCTTAAACCCAAACATGATTTTTATCCACACAATTATTCCATAATTATTACATTTTTGGATTGGGATCTCACACATTTACCCCATTCTCTTTAAATCTCAAAACCCAAATTGATATTTGGGAGATCGAACGGGCGCAGTATGGGCATCGGCCCTACAAATCCAAATATTCTCCAAAATTTTATAATATTTAATTAAATTTTATTATACCTAAATTACCCAAAATAATAATAATTAATCCTAATTGAATTGGATAAAAATTTGGGATATTATATTCTCCCCCACTTATAAAAGTTTCGTCCTCAAAATTTAACAAATCTCAAAACTTAACATTAGGGCGATAGACTTTCGAAATTTTGCCTACGTACTGTCAAATCACTTTTTTGGAGAGAGGATTATTTCTAGCGAACCTTAATCATTCGAATCATTCTGATCCTCAACGTCTAATGTCTTTTATCTAAAATCGTGATTGAAACATTGTTATAAGACAATCCCTAATCTTCCATGATGGTTAAATCCGATGAAAAACTTACTTCCTCAATTATCAGTACATGGGAGACATTACGATAATCCACCCAAATTTAAAGGTAAGCCTAGTTATTGACTACCTCTCTGACTTAATACAAAATCTCAAATCAACCAATAAGCTCTCACCTTGATACCTCCTACACCTCAAGAAGGATCATCCACTTAGAACCTTAACCCCATTATAAAATTTCTGAACCAAGGGCCCACATACTTCTATTGCGCTATTTTGATTAACCATTTATTAGGATATTAAGAATCCCCTTACAACTCATTTAAGACATATATTTTCCTTGCATCTGTAAACCTAAGGAAAATCCTAAGGATATCGACACGACTAAGGCAAAGCCCAAAATCTTTAGATTATAATCAACCTAGGCAATGCAATTAAAATAATCACTGAAAAATCTCGAACTTGAATTCTCACCAAATTTATCATTTTGTTGGCATACCAACGAGCCAATCTATGCGTTCCGGTTGTATCCCCAAAATTCACGATGAGTGGGCTATCCTAGTCTGCCAATTTTATAATATCCAAATAGTACCCCTAATTCTTGTTGTCCTTATCATCTTTGAAACCGAAACGGTGAGAGCTTCTCATTTCATAATTCTATGACCTTGTTATGTAGGAGGTAACTCTCCCTCTTAAAACCAAAGGCAGAGTACCCCCTTCGCTTAGAATTTAGGAGCTACTTGAGATTCATCCTACAACATCCCCTATGATGCACCGAGCCAATACTCAATCTGAAGATTCCTAACATCCAATTATTGGCAGTAATATTCTTTTTGACTGATGATGCACTTCATAAGTATAACCCCTTTAATAACCTCGCTGATCTACGCTACCACTTGATCGACCCTTCATGACGGACACCGAAACTCACCATTACTATTCTCAAACAAATCCATCCGCTTATACTGTTGCATGGCCATCTCTTCCTACGAGACAACCTCTCAGTTCATTAGGATCATTAGATAATAACTATCTCTATAAGCAACACCTATAAATCCTCAAAGTAATGACCTCAATGGCTAACACAAAACTATGGGTGAGATAATTCTAATAATAGGCTTTCCACCCTCTTAATCAAGGGCAACCACCCATACATGTCATGAGAAACACAATCCTTGACCTTCCTCAAAAGGATCACTCTCTACTGTAACTTACTAGACCCATCGAGGATCAACCCAAACAATAAAGTTGACAACTAATCCTTAATCCCTCGAAGACTACTCTCGTATGAGCCCTTTCGACGGATACTGGCGTCTCCAAGCCAAACACCTCACGGTGCTGTAATTCTGAAAAAATACTTATCAGATCTCCCTTACGGTTCCAGCTAGACCCAAGAAAGCCACACATCTTCAAGACATCAATCAATCTTTCCTAAATTATCCATCACTCCAAACTCTAAGGAATCACATTCATGCTATCAAAGAAACCACATGCTTAACATAACACTTCTCCCTAATCAAACTTACATCCCTTTTATAATTGAGTACACGGCTAACTATTTTTTGCAATCCATGATACGATCCTCAAATAGGGTTCTTACACCCTATTGATTCTAAGAATTCATCAATAAGGCCATCCCAAAAGCACTGAAGTACCTCACGACAAAATACTCAGTTGATGCCTCATTGGTTCTATATAGAGTCCTGAAAAGTTGGTGCCAATCCTGGCACAACTCCACAGCAACCATCAATTTAATGATCAGGAGATAATTTGTCTAATCCTGTCCTCAAAGAACTATCCTATACATACATAGCCCAATCTCCTTAGTGACCACAAACCAACGCCCAAGTGTGGTCTTACATGCTAACTAAACTTGGCATTTATGTTCCTTAGGCGACTTGTAGGCAAAATGACACTAGTTTGCTGCCACTCCATCAATTATGCTTCACATTCCAAATTTTACAACTGGATGGAAAGTATCATTTCCTATCAACACAATTTGAGCTAGCATGGCAACTCACTAATCAAGATATTCTCAATATTATATCGAGCCTTAGCGCCACAAGGCAATCAGTTCTTCCCAACCAACCATATCTACAGTCCCAAGAAAATTTTGTAGACAACGGTACAACTAGTATAAGGTCTACGATGCTTAGACAAATGAATAAACTTAGGAAACACCAATACAATATGGATTCTAAATTCCAAAATAGCACATATACCGAAACATCAAATTTTGGAAACCTTACCTCCCACCATGATGGACGAGACATCTATACTTTGTGTCATCACCGCGAAGCCACGATTTAAGGTACTGGGCTCCTTAACTGTCCAACCCATGGGATAAGGGCAATCTCTAATCATGCGGTCGTACTATCCACACTTAAAACAAGCTCCCAAAAATTCCATCAAAATAAAATATTCATCCATAGAGCATCTGTGAACATATCTGACAATATCTGTTTATCCTCGAGGCCCATGCTTTTTTTACGTCAACCACCCGAGGTCGACTTCACCTTCTATCTTACATGGGGCAATACTGCCTTATCTTCTTTCGAATATTGGATGACCGTAACATCATCTTAATTTTCAGAATCCATATCTCAACTTCTATATAGGATCTGAGCCACCCAAAAGTCTAGGCACTTAAGTATCACTAAATCGACATCCTTAGATTGGTTATATCCAAATTGACTCTAAATTATATTGACCTCGAGCCATCAATCCCACCTTATCCATCATAGTTGATACATCAATCAAGCATTCCTTCTTAGCAAATTACGAACCTGAGGATCTCTATCTAGAGCTGATCAAACCTAAACTTCGAACCAAAACATACCTAGGCCTCCAATCAATACCGGTCAATTCAAGCACCAAATCGGCACCAATCAAATTTAAGCCTCAAGGTGCCTCTCTACAGCTCCTCTCAACCTCACAATCAACCACTACTATGAGTAAACCCTCGTTTAAGAGCCAATACTAATACCCTTTCTGAAATAGAAAGAACACAGGTTAGGTCACTCTTAGGATGCTGATTGGGACGCATAAGCTGGACAACCAAACTCATTTTCTAACTCTAACTTAGTTCAAGTCTAAGCTAGTCAACCAGGATGACTAAAACTATCCAATCTAACTTAATTGTCCTACGCCTATGTCTACTTATCCAATCAATCTTAATCTATCATAAGTTTTTGCATAAGATTTAAATCAAACCTAAGATATTTCTTTCTCTGATACTGACTGTGATGGGCAAAATTTTTTGTCAAAAATTCAACAGAGTTTCGTTTGTAATACGGTTGACAAACTGATACAAAACCTGTATAAATCTTTGTGCAATATCCACAATACATATACAACACATACACAGGATCCCAATTGTCACAAATAGATAACGTGTGGCATCGACGTCAAAATTCCAGGTACGACGCCGGTTCAGATGAGACACCGAGTAAGTCAAAAGCTTAATAAGTATGCATGTATATTAAGCTCTCGACTTTCATTTTCAGATGTTTCAGACTCCTTTTATATTAGAGGGCTTTGATGACTAATAGGTTTTGGATGAAAGGTGACTCAATGATCTAGATTGATTGTAATAATATTTTAGATTTATATCAAAAATTGTAATTGATCTGTATTGGGACTTACATATTTAGGATGTCATATATTTTTTTTACTTTAGTATTAACTATTCAGATACTTTTGATATTTTGGATATGACAAACTTATTGTGATGATTAAATTCTTGTTAAATAATTTTTCTTACGAGTATGATTTAGGTTTTTATTAGATATTATATTGACGTTTAGTGACCGGATAGAGTTCGGATTCGGTTCTGTGTCTATTGTGAGTTAGGGTCATTATTGTTTTGGGTTTGATTCGTTCACATTTGACATGGCTCAGGGTTAAGTCAAAATATGAAAAGTTTTGGGAATTAAAAGTACATACCTATATAAAAAAAATAAAAACTTAGTTTTAGAACATGGCATTATCAGCCACTTTGAGTCCTCAAGGAGCCTAAATGGCATAGATCACTTGACCATCCGCAAAATAAATGAAGATTTGTTTTTTTGTAGAATTATTAATACATAACCCTAACCAAGAAGAGAACAGATACATGCCCCCTCCCTCATCACCGCTACCATCTAGTACAATGGATTGCAGTAAATGCTTGAAACATGATGTTCCCAACAAAGATTTAGAGGGTTAGGAGATCTCAATCTCAATTCATTTAAATCCTATAAATAAGTAAATATAAAATACACACAAATATATAATATACTTAATATATAGTCTTAACTAGAAGTTAATTAAAATAAATACTCATAAAAAAGTATATCACCAAAATAAATATGAAATAATAAAATAAAATAACGTATAGTTTTTTGTGACAAAAAAAAATCTCAGTAACTAATAATTATTAAGTAAAATACTCAAAGCTTCACCAACTAATGAAAGTAATACAATATGAAAGTTAACTTACAATTCAAATGATACAAATTTACTAAACTTTAATCAACTTACTCAAATCTTATAATTCTTATCAACTAATTTTTTAGATTTGCTTACATTAGCAGAAGTATTTGGTTTTCTTATAGAATTTAGTTCACTTGCTATTAAATCTTTGCCTATTTTGGATCTCAATGTCTATGTCACTGACGTATCAATGAAGGTTTATAGGTTCGACTAGTGTACAAACTATAGAGGAAATAGTTAGGTGAGAAAAGCTTGACAATTTACATTAAAATATAATTTTTAGCTTTCTTAAGTAGATGGATGGCTTTAAATAATGAGAGCTTTAGGATTATAGTCATTATTCTCACTCTTTATTATGTATTTCTTTTAATGAATGGAAAATAGGTATTTATAGAAATGATTAAAAATTAGGACAAAAGCCGATGGCCATTTAGAAAATAGCGCTCCAACGTACATACACTAAATAAGCAAGCATTAAGTATAAAGGCGTTCGTAGAAGGACCACACCCCAATGTACGTGAGTCACTCAGGTGTATATAAGATACGGTTATTTTGAATATAATGCGTTCATATACAGCTTAGGCATATAATAAGTTTAAGTTTTAGTACAACTTGTCTAGGGTTTTCTCAGTGAGGCCTTGGTAGCCAAAATAAAAATGATTTTGGAGTTGATAATAGCTTTTGTCATATCTTTTATATAGTCAAGACTTTATTTATTTATTATTATTTTTTTAGACCTAACATATGATTAATTTTTTTCATTCCACTAAAAGATACTTTAAAATTATTTTTTTATTGTTAAGCCTATTTCAAAAGGCTTAATTTGTCTATTTTGAAGGAAACTTTTTGTCCCAAATCACACAAAAGTTTTCACCCCTTGATAGTTTAGCGGAAGCAATACAAAAATAAATATTCAATAAACGTAAAGAATATTTCAATCTAAATAAAATAAATGATAAAAAGTACAAAGAGTAAAGCAATATGTACTAATAAAAAGAAATAAATTTTGGTAATGAAAGGAAACCTCGATTTATTTACTCCCGTCACGTGATCTCTACCAAGAAACTCCTTAGATTTATTTACGGCAACAAAATCATACGCTTTCTGGTCTTCACGTCAATCTTTCCTCATGAACCGCTTGAAGTACTAAACACCACTGAAACTCTTTTTTCACACTATCAACATCGCCAACGAAGGTAAATGGGAAGGAAGTAGTACAATGGTAAAGTAAGAGTGGTGAGAAAACTACTCTTGATACAAGAGCACAAGAATGTAGTTTAGGTTTTCTCAAATGGGACAAGGTTAAAGTGTGAGAATTTTGTTTGCTCTCAAAAAGGGCATTCCAAAATGTGTAAGGAAGAGTTGGGGCAAATAAAATAAGGGAGAAATATATAGAGAGACTTAAAAAACACGTTTAAAAAAATGACAATTGTCGCGGCACTCAAGGTCAGCTTGAGTATGTGGCAAGCATGCCTAGGGTTTCCAGAGAGAAACTCCCAGGCGCTCAAGCGAGAATAAGGCAAGCTTCGAGTGGGAGGCTGCTGGTTTTGGCACTCAAGCATACAGTGAGTGAGCATCGAGCGGGAGGCTACTAGACTTGGTGCTCTAGCGCATGGCAAGTGAACATTAGAAGCATGCCCACTGGTAACTGGGCTCGATCGCATGTTGGGCATGTAGCGGGTGGCATGGTATTGGATGTGGGGTTCGAGTGCATAGTTGGCATGCAGCAGGCGTTGGTCATTCAGAACAGACAACCACAGAAATAATTTGATGCAACGCTATAACTAATACAACTCGGCGTTGACATACGACCAATTATAGTCATAGAATATGCCAATATATAAATGACCCTAACAATTTCTCCTTTTGAAAATTCTGTTACAAAACCACATAAAGTAAAAAGAAAAATATAAGAGAAGCACATGTTTAGACACCACCGAGATAGAACCCATGTACATAAAAATTTACACCTAGTGAGTACCAAAAATAGTACAAAAAAGGAAATGACTAAGGACAAGAGAACAGTCGTGTCGATACTGTAGCTGCTATGTCGATACTATAGTTGTGGTACCTGGGCAACCATAGTTAGTACAAATGAACATCATACAAATAGAGATAACAAAATTAAGACAACCATGCGCAGTAGCATATAGTAACACCAATGATATAAAATAATAGGAACAATAGCAAATAATAAAACTAATAAATTCATAGTACATAAACAAAACTCCCCGTGAACAACACATGTAATATCCCAAATTTGTATCCGATTTAATTAGATTTATTATTATTTTAGGTAATTTTGGTGTTATAAAAATTAATTAAATATCATAAAATTTTGAAGGATATTTGAATTAGTTGGGTTGGTACCCAAAGTGCGCTCGTACTGTCACCCATATATTGATTTGGATTTTGAAATAAAAGAAATGAAATAATAATAATAATAATAATAATAATAATAATAATAATAATATATTATATAAAACAAAAAAAAGAGAAGAGGAAAGAATAAAGAGAAGAAGGAAGATTGGGAAGCAGGGATTCGGGAGAAGAAGAGGAGAGAGAGAGGGCCAAAGGGGTAGAGAGAGAATGAGAAAATCGAGGTCCTAGAGTCCGATTTTGACTTTGAGTTAGTTAGAAAAGTGATAGATCGGGTCAAAATAAGTGCACTCATACCCTTTTCGTTCTCTCTATTTAATTTTTGTTTGATCTCCATCAGGTATTATTATCCCGATATCTGACCCATACACATTTTTGGTGAAACCCGCGACTTGGGCACAGATATTTATCAATTTGTTGTTTGATTTATCATTTTTGTGCGATTTGTACATCCCAAAACCCTAACCCTGCGCCTGGATTCCTTCACCCTCTAATATTTTTGGCTTTTACATAAATTGGCTTTAGAATATCATTACTCATACCTTGTATATGTTAATTTATCAACTGGATATTCGATTTGATAGTTTTATGTGAAATTACAATCATCAGAACCCTAACCCACGCTCTGACCACGTTTAATCAATTATTTTGAGTTTTATATAAGATTTGATTTTAGATAATGAAAACCCATGTCTTGAATATGGTTATTTACTGATTGGGTGTCTGATTTTTCAAGTTTTGTCCAATTTTATACATACGGGACCCTAAATCCGCTCAACTGTTCACCCAAATTAGTTAGGGCTTTTGCATGATTTCATTTTGTTTAATGGGTATTTTATTATATTAATTGTATATGCTCAATTGCATATTCAAAAATATGATGTATGAACCATTTGTGAAGGATTATTTTGTTCGGAAGCTCTAAAGTTATGTCTGACCCAATGTGGTAAGGATTTTCTAATTATTCCAAAATATCATGTTAAATTATGTATATGTTTAAAGTCACATGAAGACTTAAGTCACAAGAAATGATTATCTATATCTATATATATGAATTATATAAGATATGTAAAGTATAAGAAGGGAATGTCACAATTTAATTTATGTGTCATTCATTCTTCCGAAGTGAGAACTTTGTGAAAGAAGTTTGCTGGACTTTCTCTGAAAGAATAAGAAATCATAAAACCTGGACCACAGATTTATATTTTAGAGGATAGTATTCTATTGCATACCATTAATATTACAGTAAAAACTCAAGGATTATCTTGGTCGTGTATTGTAACAGATAATATTCCTTGACATACCTTAGGATATTACTGTGGAAGAACGAGGACTGCTTCTGGGCCATGGGGGATTTGGTGAAATATGTGATATGGCCCCATATATTAGGTTAATGGTATACCGCTCACCACGGGGTATTGAATGTCGTGGGTCGCACCTTAGGATGTGTGGAAGCATACACATTCCTTTCCTCATTCTCTCGGACCGTTAGTTAGCAATATTTACTAGCCCTAGTCTACAAAGATTAAGAAATTTATACATGTTTTGAAACCCTAAGAGAAGAAAGACAAAATATAAAAATTTATTTATATTTCAAAAATATATTTGTTTATGTTTCATGCTATGCATCATATATCATACTCCTATCTCCTTCCCTGTTCTATTTTAATTATATTGTACATTGTTATTGATTATATTACACTTGTTGAGTATTTGGCCCACTCGTGCTATTTTTTCTTCCTTTAGATGAGCACGAGTCTCTACCTGACGTGGAAAAGTAGGGTTTAGGAGTTGGCTAAACTGCAGATCTTGAAGTAAGAGTTTTGTGGACTAGTCTTGTAATTTTGCATCCTTCTTATGGAGTATTTGATTCATTGAGATGAATTATGTATTGATATATATGTATAATGATAATGATGTTATATATGTAGTCTAACTTCTACTGTATTTGATCGATGTAGATGCTTCCATAAGTTTTTACGGTTTATTTAAGTAGCTAGTGGCATCTTATCTAAGCCGGCGTCATACTTTGAATTATGATGTCGGTGCTACGTGTTTTGTTGTGGCTCGTGGATCCTGGTTGCGATGATGTGAATTATGTATGTTATACAAGATATTTTATAAGTTTTTGTATTTGGCCGACAACCATATTATAGCCGGAACTATGTCAAATTTTTGATTGAAAATTCGATACGTCAGAGTTGGTATCAGAGAAAAAATGCCTTAGGTTTGATCTGAATCATATGCGGAAGCTTAGGCTAGAGTAAAATAGATCAAATAAGTAGATGAAGGCATATGATGATTAAGATAGATCAGATAATTCTAGTTGCCATAGTTTGAATAACTTAGGCTTGAACTAATTTAGGAATTAGTGGGTTAGTTTGGTTGTCTAGCTTACATTGTCCTAGTTAGTGTTCGAGTTATGAACTAACTCATATTATTTTTGTTTTAGAAAAAATGTTAGAAGCTGATCATACTGCCTAGGCGAAGGTCGACACGTGAAAGTGGTCAACCACTGGATAGAGAGGCCGAGTATTAGAATCTGTTGAGTGGGATGGCGAGACTTGAAAGTCTTGGAAGGTCTAATCTGAGGGAGAACCAGGAGAAGGGATATTGAAGAAGGATGCCTTAAATATTAACTTAGGTTGATCTTGATTTGAGGACTAAGATTGTGAGGTTTGAGTCCCCAAAACATAGTAATTCTAGTAATTAAATTGGTATAACTAAGGTTTGGGATAAGTAAAATTGAGAAAAGTGAAAAATTATCTTAGTGCAGCAAGCAGTAGATTTGGGATAGTTGCTGGCTCAAGCCCAGCAGTGAGCGCAAAAAATAGATCACTCCAGAATGACTCGCGCATGCAGCTCGCTCGAGTGCAGAGGGGGACACTAATTCCAGTTTAGTGTGCTTGTTGCACGCTTGACCACAAACCCAATTTTTGCAACCGACTTGATTTCATTTTTGTTAAAAAAGGGGAAGGGGAGAGGAG
>JAOVVI020005927.1:0-16044 GCA_028571085.2 Nepenthes alata
CTTATCATTTTGTTAGTATACCGACGAGCCAATATATCCTTGAAGTATATTATCAGAATCGTCGACAAATAGGCTGAACAATCTACAATCATCCAAATGATCATCCTAAATATGCTTAAAACGAAATCCATTGCTATATATATATTTCTAATACTTGTTTATCAAACAATTCACCTTCCAAACAAATTAATAATCCATAAATAACTTTATTGATTTATCTTATTCACTCAAAAATACAAGAGCATTCCATGATGAATCACTTGGCCAATTGATTCAATGTAGGTTCTTCAATATTGACATAAATTTTTAGCACAATTCAGCAATATCCTCAATTTCCATATAGCTAAGAGAATTGTCTATAACCACAAAATAATCCCTAGAAACGATTATATATGCTAGATAATTCGGTGCTTATTCTTACCAAATAACTTATAAGTAAAATGATATTAACTTTATCATCTCTTGATCAATTCTTCATTGAATTCAAAATTCGTAACCTAACTTGCAAATCAGAACATTCATTTTTGTTTTAAACAATCTATACTAGCGATGTGACTTACCAACCAAAACTCCTATGGTATTACTTCGAAGTCCAGCACATCAAGTAAAACTATGATCATATCTATCGATTTAAGTCAAACACTTATTAGTACACAATATTCATGACTACAGAATCCCATAATTAACAATGCAACTAATGTAAAATCTGATTCTCGAATAATCTTAAGAACTGCAAATGAAGGTCTGGACTCCAATATATTTTGGAATGCCAATTATTTTTTTTAAAAAAATTTACCTTTCATTATGGGAGACTGTGTCTGCATCTTGTATCATCACCGCAAAACTTTGATCAAAAGCACTAGATTTTTTCGTTGTTTGTTTATAAGGATAATCCTTAATTAGGTGATTGAGCTGTCCACATTTGAAACAAGCTCCCAACCTTTTAGAACACGGATTCCTTCTGTGAAATTTTTCTAAAATACAGGCATGCGGAGTTTAATATTTTTAAGTTTGGTACATCCTAGATTTCTACCCATCTCCCTTTTCTCTTTGCTAGCTTTGACCTTTTGGCAAACATTTTTAACTTTGATCCTTGGTTATAAGTTTGACCATTACAGCTAGCTAACATTTCCTGAAAAGATCTTTCCTTTTTCGTGTCTTTATTTTAACTTGATTCATTGTAGCTTCTCAATTTCGTCATCTCTTAATCCTATCACAAAATATTAATCAAATTAGATCATCTAATTTAGATAAACAATTTAAGATTCTAATCCGAAATTAATCAAGTCTAGATTTCAAATTGAATTTGATAGCTTAGGCCTTAAATCGAATTACTAAATTTCAAACCTCAAGTTCAATTCAATCCTAAGCTTCCGCATTATGATCAATTAACCTCAGATATTTCTTTAAGATTTCTCTGATACCACTTGTGACGTCCCACGTTTTCTTTTACATTTAATGAGACGTCATATTATATATATATCTACAAAATATATAACCATCATACACAAGATTCATATGGCTGTCATAAAAAATAATTCCAACCCTGTATAAATGGAATACAGTATCAGATTCTTTAGAAATACTATTTGATATCAAAATCTTTACTGTAAAATTTTATGAAAGTATAAATAATGACTATAATAATAAATAGCAGAAGTATAACCAATAAGTAATACCAAAGTCTCATTCATTTTATCACAAGATCAACTATAAGATTTCATACATCAATTATAAGTTTATCAAAATACATAAGTTTAAACCATTCTTTTCTTTACTGCTGTTCATCCAGTACCAACTTGTACTCACCAATTTGGGTGTGTGTGCAAATTTGGGTAGGATTTCATTGCTTTAGTAGCTCTAGATGGCGGCTTGATCTTATTTGATTTTCTTTTATTTGTATGACTAGTCTCATGTGCTTAGGGGATACCCTAGCTTCTCTGTTCTAGCCCCAAGTTAAAAATACTTGGTGATAGAATATAGATTTCTTTTTACTTTAATAAAAAATTTTACTTACTTATCAAAAAAAAAACATGTACTCACCATTTGAAGGGTTAAAAGAAAAGTAAGAGATTGAGCGAAATTCTCAATTAGGAATATAATATACAAAGATATGCACATTTATGCTGCAATTACGTTATCATAAAGAATAGGAATCGAATACAATAAAATGCAATGAAATAAATATTTTTCCTAATATATTTATCTTTCTTTACTTTATTCTTATACTGATTCTCATTTTCTTTTTTTAAGGGACCAAAATCAATAGGCCTTACCAGATAACGGAGTAGACAAATCGAAAAACAAATTATATTATTTTACACAATTTAAGGCCTAACATCGTTTAACACCCCGAGGCGGGTGGACTGTGATAGTCCACACAATCTAAGGTGTAACCTCCTTTTACACCTCGAGGTGGTTGGTACTACCTATAATCCCGGTAGATGAGGCTTGAAACCGCATCACAGCTCTTAGGATAATTCTTCTATTTTTCACTGTAATATCCTAAGGGGTGCTAAGGAATATCACCCATTGAAATTTGCGGTAAGGATAATGTTTGAGTTTTTACTACAATATTTATGACATGTTAGAAAATATTACATACTGAAATAATTCTTTAATTCAATTTCTTAATTCTTCTTTTCAAAATTTTTGTTGGAAGCTTTTACACTTGTTTTAATACTTATTTCCTTAATTTCTCCATTCTTGGAGAAAATACTTATCATTCTTCGAACATACAAAGTTTCCATGCAAATTTTTCATAATATCAAAACATATACCGAAACATACAATCATGAATTACAATATTTGATAACAAACCGTAAATTGTGACAGAAATCAATATATTATCCATTTCAGTGACTTTAACCTTAAAACTTTACATATATTAAAAATTTAAATTTAACATGTGATATATTCAGTTGATTTGGTTGTTGGTTCAATAATTAGTTTGGGGCCAATTTGGGTTGATTTCCTTAATCTAATATTTAGCACAATTACTTATGGATTCGGTTTATCGGCTCATGGCTGATTCAAAGGTTGGTTCAACGGTTGGTCCATACCGATTAATTTTCATCAATGGTGAACCAATTTGATGATCTAGTTCAAGGTTCATTTCCTTTAGCTAAAAATGTTGGTCGGCACTCTTGGTAGTTTTAAGGCTCGGTTCAGGGGCCAGTTTGAGGTATATTTTTATCAGTTGATACCTTAACATTACCCCATAATATCTTGATAAATTTGGGAGTCGGTTCAACTGGTTCAGAAATTGAAACTGGGCCAATTCAGTTGCCACAATTCCAGCGTCCACTGGGGTGTTGTTAGCAGATTCAGGCACTATTTAGGGGTCCGGTTAAATAACAAAATTATAGTATTTTGGCAGGTGGTTCATAGGTTGACAATTTAACCTTAGTACTTGATGATTTAGTTGGGTTGGCTGCTAGTCCAACTGGTTTAGGGCTGGTTCAGTTCCTTTTTCCTATGCTGCCAGATTCAGCATCAGTGGAGATGCTGAAACAAGTTCTTGGTTAATTAAGGGTCCGGTTCAGTAATCATTTCAATGCATTTTGGATGGTCGGCTCATTGGTGGATAGGTTTGCCTTAGTACATTATACTTTGGCTGGGCCAGCTTCTAGTTCAGCGAATTTGGACTCGGTTTGATTACTTTTCTCCAGACTACCAATTTTAATATTAGCAGGAATCCTAAATGGGCCAGTTCTGTTTTATTGATTTTATGGCCAATTCGAGACCAATTCTTGACCGATTCGGGGAGTCTTCTTACAGTTAAGAGACTCATGTTTAAGAATTTATCTAGTTCATGGCTAGTTCAAGCTGATATTTTAGCCTGTTTTGATCAAAATTGTAACTCGAGATTCTGTATCAGTAATGTTTTGATGTAACCGGATTCTGTTTCTATTTTGGTGACCTCTTTATGATCGGTTTAGGGCCAATTTTTACAGGGTGACACTAGACCATCATCATAAGGTACTTTAGTTTATATGACTGCTGGTTCGGCCAATTTAGGGCTCGGTTCATAGGCTGCAAATTTTATATATTAGCAAGTCTGCTGAGATAGTCTAGTTGATGTGTGGTCCGGTTCAATGACCAATTCAGCTCAATTTCATGAGCTGTTTTGTCACAATATCAATAAGAAGCTTAGCTAATTGGTCACCAAATTTGAGCCAATTTGGAAATCATTAGGTTGTCAGTTCAACCATATAATAGTAGCTGAATCTGCTACTGATTCTGGCATCAGAATTTCATCAGGATATTTCACATGCTAAAATGCTAAAATGATATTATGATAAAATCCATGAGTAATTTAAATATTGGAGCCATAATACTAAGGAGAATTCACAAGAATCAACAACAATAGAAGAAGAAAATTAAAATACACTTGCCAAAAATTAAGTGTTGCTTTCCTTGCTTTTTGTTCCACCTCATCTGCATCCTGACCAGCTTCTTTTTTTCTCTCGATTTTACCTCTTTTTCTTTTTATCTTCTTCCCTTTTTCTTTTGGTTCTTTCCCATCTCGTCTCCTTCTTTTCTCTCACATAGACTCCTATATAAATTGGAGGCCAAAATAATTGAATTAAATCCTAAAATTGAGCTGCTGCCAACACATCCGGTTAACCCTCTATATTTCAGCTTAGTGTCACCTATAATTTGGCTTATTCATCCCCCTAATTTTGCTGAATCACTATACTATTTGGTGGCTTTAGAAATTGCCAAGTAGCTATTAAATTGGATGGAATTATATATAATTTTTACTTGGTCATTGATGAGGTAAGATGAAATTAGCACTTGCTGATTCTTTGTTGCTACCGTTGGACTTTCTCGGGCCAAGTGTTGTGCTGATCTTATTTTGTTGATCTTTAGCTTCCAAGTGTTGTGCCTCTTATTTCTTAAGTTGCCTAAGTGTTGCCGTGTGTGTTTATCATGTGTGTGTATATATTTTCTATGGAAAAAAATTAGAAATGGAGCTGCCAAGTGGCAGCTGAATTTGGGCTACTGAAGCTGCCTTGGGATTTCTCTATTTTTGCTGCTGAATTCAGCTGTATTTTAGAGCTTCCATGTGTGTGTTTAAGTCTTGTGCCATGTGTGTGTGAATTCCTTATTGAATTATTAAAAATTTGGATGATTATAGGGGTTGTGTGGCTATTGCCCATGTGCTGCCATCCTCTTACTGAATTCTGGAAATTCAGCTCAATGTTTGTGTGATTGTGTGTTGAAATATATATAACTTTACTTAATTAATTTAATTTATATTATATTTGATCAATCGGACCAAGTTTGGTTACTAATCGGGTACAAATTTAGTGATCGGGTCATCTTGTTGTCAACCAAAATCAATTTAATTACTAATCAATTGAGAATTTATTAACCGAACTATTTTTCTATTATTTATTCTATCTTTTATTAATCGAAATTTAAGTTGGTTTCATCAATTAATTTTTTTATTGCATTTCGAGGTGAGTTTATGGTTTCTGAATTCTTATCGTTCATTGATATTAATTTTTCATATATTAGTTTAACTTACTAAATTATGATTTATGAAATCTTATTCCTTACATATATTACTATGACTCTGACAATTTTCACACCTCTTAACAAACTTAATAACATCTTTTTTCATAGTTGGCCAAAAATAGCCTTGTTGCATGACCTTAAATGTCAAGTTCTTTCCGTCTATGCACGCTCTACCAATGCAAGACGTACCTCATTTAATGCATAGGCCTCAGAGGGTGTCAAGCATCGTATGTAAGAGATGGAATAGCCTCACCTATATCATTTCCCATCCATGTGGATATACCAGTTGGCTGTCTTTTTTATATGCTTAGTTTCAACCGGTTCCTCTAGTAACGAACCATTTTCAAGGTTCCTTTGATATAGCATTATCCAAGTTACTTCGTCTAAGATTAGGAGCATCTCGTCTGAAGCGTCTATAGTTGGGTTTATGAGCATTTCCCTAACCTCTCTGGCATATTGTTTACGGTTTTTGAGTGCGGTCGCTATAGTCAATTGGTTAGCTTTCCAGTTATCTTCCCTCGGAATATAGTCAATCTCCACTTTATCAAAAAATGATAGGAGTTCCTTACTTTGGCAAGATATTTGGCCAAACATGGATTGGACACTTCAAAATTTTTGGACACTTGGTTGACTACCAATTCGGAGTCACTACGAACGATTAGGTTCTTGATTGAGTATTCTTTTACATGCTTGATCCTAGCTATTAGGGCTTCATACTTGGATGCATTGTTAGTAGATCAAAATCCAAACATCATTGAGTACTTTATTTCAAATCTGTCTAGAATTACCAAAACTATTCCGGCCTTGCTTCTTGCTTGAGAAGATGACCCATCAAGATATAGAGTGAAAGTTGGGGTTCCCTCGTTAGGAGTCTTGGATATTCTGGAATGGGGTTATCACTTCAACCACAAAATTCGTGAAAGCTTGACCTTTTATAGACAGTCATGCTCGAAATTCTATGCCAAATCCTCTCAATTTCATAGCCCACTTTATTAAACTGCTAGATACTTTGAGCATTTGCAAAATCTCCTTCAATAGTTGGTTAGTTAAAACAAAGATCTTGTGAGTTTGGAAGTACGAACAAAGTTTTCTCACCATGTGGATTAGAGCAAGCTCTATCCTCTTGGCATGAAAATACCAAGAATCTCTGTTAGTTAGAATCATGCTAACATAGTAAAGCTGTCACTATATGTTAGCTTCTTGCCGGACTAAAATTGAGCTTAATGTTGTATTTGAGATGACCAAGTAGTGATATAGTTTTTTGCCTTCTTTAGGAGAAGCTAAGAGTGAGGGATTGGTTAGGTATTTCTTTAACTCTTGAAAAGCCAGTTGACATTCTTTTATCCAGCAAACCCATTGGTTTTGACCCCTCTCAAAGCCTTGAAGAAGATAAGGTACTTTTTGACAAATTTTTTCAGGAATTTAAGGAGTATTGCAAGCTTCTCAATTAATCTCTGTACTTCTTTCACGGACCAAGGTTGATTCATATCAGTGATCACTTTGATTTTGCCTGGGTTCGCATCAATTCCTTAGTTAGATACTATGAAACTGAAGAATTTTCCTGATGTCTCCCTGAATGCACTTTTTATTGGATCCAATTTCATTCGGTGCATTTGAATTACCCTAAATACTTAAGTCAGGTCTCGAATGTGGTCTTTTTAGCTAGCATGCTTTGACAAATATGTACACCTCTATATTTTTTCATAATTGGGCTTTGAACATCTTGTTAACTAGTCTCTAGTATGTCACTTCTATATTTTTCAGATTGAATGGTATAACTTTATAACAGTAGGTCCTCTGATCGGTCATAAATGAGGTCACTTTTTTTTATCTTCTGGACTTATTCGAATTTAGTTGTATCTGAATAGGCATCCATAAATATTAACAATTGGTTGCCAAAGGTCAACTCTACCAATAAGTTGATCATTGGTAATTAAAAAATGTCTTTTTGACATACTTTATTCACATATGTAAAATTGACGCACATCCTCCATTCTTCATTCCTCTTCTTGACAAGAACAACATTTGATAGCCAATCTTGGTATTAAACCTCCCTGATGAACCTTGTGTTGAGTAGTTTCTTGTCATCTTCTCTCAAAGAAACAAGCTTTCCTGTGGAGTATTTCCTCCACTTTTGTTATACCGGCTTGTGCTCTAGGATTAGGCTCAGTTTGTGAACTATTATCTCAGCAAGTATCCTCGATGTATCCATCGGTGTCCATAAAAATACATCTATGTTCTGGAAAAGGAACTCCATCAATTGTCCTTGTAAATGATTAGGAAGAGAACCACTAATGTAAATATAATTTTCTAGCTCATTTGGATCTAAAGGGATTCGCAAGGTGAATTTTTCAGGTTGGCCTTGTTATACCATAGCTTCATTTCAAAGGTCAAACTCCTTGATTGGTTGGTTTGGTTTCAATTGACGCATCTAGGCTAGGTAGCAGGTTCAACCGATGACCTATTTGCCTCGCACTTTTCCTACCCTGTATAGGGTCATAAACTTTATTTTCAAATGCAATATGGACATTACTACCTCAAAGACTACCAAATAGAGTCAGACCAATATAACATTGTAGAAGGAAAGTATATCTATCACTAGAAATGTTAACAAAAGGGAAGCCATTTTTGGGTATATCCCAAGTATAACTTCTAGTTGAATGATCCAATAAACAGATACGGGTTCGTTGTCTAACCTAGATACGTATAAGGGGCCCTTAGTTGGTCTTATCTGACTCCTTTTTAGCTCTAGCTTGAAGAAAGTATTAATGTATAAAATATTTCAAAAACTTTTATTATCAATAAAAACTTGTTTTAACTTGCAGCCGACAACACTGTCTGAAACCAGTGTAGATACAACAAGAGGACCAAAGTGTGGAGCAATTATATGAATCATATTATCATCACTAAAACTAATGATATGATTTCCTACTTCTATTTTTTTGTCTCTCGCTGGAATAAGTCTTCTCGAGATGACCCAAAGCTTCGTCTCTAGCGAGCCTCATAGATATCATGTTTACTACTCCTGCAACCACTCAGTTATGAGGTTGCTCAGGCTATTCTGCATCATCATTGTTGATGTTATCAGGATTATGTCATGGATTTTTCAAATACTTATTGAGGTATCCCTTTTGAATAAGGGCCTTAATTTCTTTCTGTAAAATTCGATAATCATTTGTGCTATAGCCCAGATATTGATAGTAGAAATAATATTTCGACTAATTTCCTCGTTTGGGGTTCTTCACTGGCTTTGGCGGCCTTTCAAAAACTTATCGTTCCGAGTCTATATTAGGATATTAGTCCGAGTGTCATTTAGAGGGGTAAGATTCAATGGTTTGTATTCCCCTGTGATGCCTGAATTAATCCTATGATGCTTCTTAGGATCATGGATGGAGGGATTATCATTGTTCCTTCTCTTTCTGCTAGTCGACCTCAGATGATAATCTAAGCACTTTAGCCGCTTTACTTCACTGGCCTCGTCAGCTGCAATGTATGCTTGGGTGATTGTCTCTACCTCAAGGAATATCTTAGGTTCCTACTGGACCAAATACTTAAAAATTTTACCCAATTGTATAGTTACCGTAAAGAAATTTAATTTTACTTCATCGGTGAGTTTAAATATGTCTCTGGCCTCGACATTGAATCTAGTTAAGAAACGCTTAAGACTTTCACTTGGTCCTTGTTATATTTTGATAAGGTACTATTACTATTTTTTCTCCCTTTTGTTTAAGGCAAATTAAGATATGAATTTATTAGGCAACTCCTGAAAAAACTGGATCAAATTTTGTGTCAACCGATAAAACCAAATTCAGGCACCTCCCTTGAAGGTTAAAGGAAAGTAGAGACACAAGGTAGGGTCTTCTAAACCTTGGAACCTTAATAAGGTTTGAAAGTGATCCAAATGATCAATTTGATCCAAGTTTTTGTCATAGGGTTCTAGGGACGGGGTCTAGTACTTAAGAGTCAATGCGTCTCGATCTCCCTAGTGAAGGGTGACCTGCCCAATTCGGAGGAATGCCCGATCGTCCTTCGATAAAACAGATGTTGTTCAATCCTTCCTATTCTTTCTTCCACCTTGGAAGTGGATGCGCTTATTTTTGCATTGAGAAATGTTTTCAACTCCTAGTGGTTGGCTGATACATGAGGGGGCCTGCTTGCTTGGAACATTCTTCAGCAAGCTGCTACAAGATACTTCTTCTCGAGTCGTTGGCTGCCTTGTGTCCTTAGAGTAGCACAGATTTTTCTGCTTGAGACTCTTTCCTCGCTTCGAAATTGAGACATCCTTTAAGCTAAAATGGAATTCTCTAAAAAGATGTTTCTCACCCTTCTAGGGCTTGGGATTGCTGCGGCATCCCTTTGGAGGCATACTTCTCCTCCTTATTCCTCCTCCGAACGTGAAGGCTTGAGAATTGAGGGCTGATACTCTAGGTGGGTGCTTCTCCAATTTGTCCCAAAGGGATTTAAGTATCTTCGACATGCTGTTAACTTGAGCTGCCAAAGACTCCATATTTATGTTCATTGGTTGACGAACATCCTCCGGGCTACCCTCTACCGAATTGTTGCCATGAGAAGTGATGTTCTTAGATGAAAGACTTGTCTGAGCCCTGGTATTTACCGTAATTGTTTTACTTTGACAGACAAGTAAGGCTCTTATTTTTTGGAGATTTGGATCAATGATGAGAATGGGTGGCTTGACCACATTCCCTCGGACAGAGCCAATGTTACATTTCGAGGACTCGAATTATCACATTTCGAGAACTGGGAGAATCCTTCGGTTGATCCGAATAGCAACGGGTCCAGTATTCATGGCTAAAAATTTTGATCCTGTACACTACAACAGACTAAATAATAGGTAAGAGATATATAAGACTCACTCTTCAATATATTCTCTGACGCTCAAATCAATTATCTTTTTTAAAAAAATTAAAAAAATGTAAAAAAAGAAAGTAAGAGAACACTAAAGGAGTAAGGGGAAGAGTGTGAATAGGGAGGACTTAGCTCCATTTTTTCGGTGTACTCTTTGTTAGAATATCTTTTTTTATCCTGATTGAATCCCCCGTTTGATCTAGGAGGATTTGTATTTATAGGTGGAGTTCTAACCGATCAGTCAGCCCAGAAACTGTAGCCTGTACTGAAAGGCATTGAATAGAATGTGTTACTTCTTGGGTATAACTGTCATTTGAATCAATTTGGAAACCGTTCGGATGTTGATGGGAATACCATTTCTATCGTTTCTAGATCAGATCATTTTGTTATCCCTAGGTTGATCGAAAACCGCTTGTCAGGATTAAATGCCTCATTTAATACCTTGCTAGTCCATTATTCGGAGAGTCTCATTGGTCCTATTTTCCTATATTTGGACCGCTAATACTTGGGCTTTATTTCAATTTTGGGTCGGGCGAGCTAATTTTGGGCTGTACCCAACAATACCTATGAGCTTTTTTTCATGATTTTATATTAGAAATTTGTTTTGATATCATGCTAGAATTTGGAGACATTCCAAATCTAAAATAATGTGCGTAAGTGTGAAGAAGAGGTGATCCGAAATGATGAAGTTCATGACATGAAGAATTGAACATCTTGCTCCATTTATGAACCGAAAACATTAGCAAAACGTCTTGATTTCTGTGATAAGTACTGTGGTAATCCATACATGAACTGAGTAGAATGGAGATTCAACATATGTGTGCACGACTGAATAATGCGAGGGAAGAAATGAGGCTTCTATAGCAAGCTTCAATATAGCACTATAGAACAGAAAATAGAGAGCATAATGTATAGATATGCAGCTCTGAAACAGTGGAATAAGAACAGAGAAAATATATCAATAGCATACGAACTGAAACAGGGAAAATGTATCGGTACATGAATAGAAAATAGAGATGTAGGGCACCATGTAAATAATCAGCTCATGGAACTGTTTGTGTAATTTTATTAAATCAGAAACTCCAGTATATAATTAGTAAATCAACTACTTAAATAGTAGTTACTTAATTCTAATCATAGGATTAATTTTTATTAAAATTAATCCTAATCTTTTACGAGAAAACTTAAAATAATATGAAAACTAAATTTATATTTATACATAATTCTGTAACATAAAAAGCACAATGTGTGCTTATTGGAGTACCTTAATTCATGGCTTTATTGATGTAACCAATCAAAATGTAACTGATCCTTGTCTTCTATATATAGCAAATTATTTGTGTTTGTAAGCATCACTTGGATTGATTTGCTGTCACCTGATGAAGTTGAGTATGATGAAACAAAATAGAATTCCGCAGCTTGCTTATGTGTTGCTATTGCTGTGATAATATGACAGTAGTAAATAATGACAATGGCTTCAATCAAGTCTGGTGCATCGTTTGCTGATACATCTCCCGTGTCTTGTATGCTATAGTAAAACTGATGCTGCTGTGATTGTGATAAATATTAGATGTTAGTAACTTCTGCTGATGCTAAAATACTTGAACAGCTCATCTGATAAATCAAAGTTGCTGTGATAAGAAACATTTGTGCTTGCTGTGATATATTAGTTGACTGTAAGAGCTGCTGATGTTTGAGCACGTGAGTATACCAATAGAAATGTATCTGCTGTACTGATAGAATCTGGCAGAATTTTTCATTTGCCGATGCATTGCTTAATTAACATGAGCCACATGATGAACATGCTGCTTATTTAGTATCACCCGTGGCTGTATGAACTGATGAACAAATGTATACGTTTTAACATTTAATAATTATCTCAATCTGACCTCCATGTTGACCAAATGATTCTTACGTTAAATTGATAGAATTATACATTTAAGGCATAGAAAAATGTGATTCATGAGATATTATGCATGTAGATGAAAGAGTAGGATATCCTCTCTTGTCGGCCGTGGCCTGGTATGATCCCTTGGGGTAAAATAATATAAACTTTGCTTGCCAATTTCTTCATAGATTATAAATCCATAATTATAATAAGTAGACTAATTAATATAAATTAAACAAGATAAAGGGATAAAAATAACCCTTTTAGTCATGTCTTCCTTGGCCATTTTAAGGGTTAAGGCAAACTTTCTATGCTTATTATGACATCCCACGTCCTCATATATACCTAATAAGATGTCATACTATATATAAGTCAATAAACTATATAATCAATATATACAGGATCCATATAATGCCATATCCTATGTCTCCAACTTCGTATGATAAGAATATGGTGTCGGATTCTTTAGAGATATTACTAGGAACCAAATATTATTACCATAAAAATTCGCGGAAGCATAAATAATAACCACAATAATTTACGGAAGTATAACTAAATAATTAATACCAATGTTGTATATGATTTTTTTTTTCTTGTATTCATTATAAGATGGTGTACATGACTTTTGGATATCAATTATCCATTACAAGTCTTTTTTTTTTGTAAGTAATTATCCATTACAAGTCACTAAATTTACATTACATCACCATTTGATCCCAATTACCTTTCGACTTTAATCCTGGTCACGAGATATCAACTCGTACCTTTCATCCGAGAGGTTAGAAAAACAGTAAGGAAGTGAGCCAAATATTTAATAAGGTACAGATAAAAGTGAAGACATGCACATTTATTTTTAAAATAAATATATAATTTAGAGGAACAAAATCATTCAAGAACATGCATGAACTTTTGACTTCTTTAACTCTTTATTTCTAATTCTCAATTATCATTTGTCCATCATTTATTTTTAAGGATTAGGGCTAATAGGCCTTATTAGCTAATTTAGTAGTCAATTGATGAAAGAATTGTGTATACTTTCACACAATTTAAGGCACAGACCTACGCAATTCAACACCCCGTGGTGAGCGATATACTTTTAACCCAATATACAGTGTAAAAACTACCGATCAACGGGTTGACCGGCATGTGCACAAGGCCGGTCAACATGGAGCAAAATGGCACGCGAACGGGCAAGGTTGCAAACGGAGGAGCACAGTGCATTTAGTCACTGTTAACTCCAACTTGTCTAGCTTGTGTAATTGCATTTTGGTCTGTTACGTTGAATGCAATTGGACGATTTGGATGACTGCAATTTGACAAATTGTTTCCTTTTGTAATTTTCTTTGATTTTATGACATGTTTCATAGTACTCGGAGAATACCTTAACATCTATATTCTAATTCCAAATCGACAAAATATTTGGAGATAAAATATGAATTTTTGTAACTTCTTTTATTTTAATATGTCCTTAAGTTTTCATTGTAATATCCTAACACGTGCTAAGGAATATCACCCACTACAATACACGGCTAGAATAATTCTTGAATTTCTACTGTAATATCTATAGTATGTCAGGGAATATTACCCGTCCAGATAATTTCATTAGTCCAGTTTCTTATTTCTTGTTTCAAACTTGATAACTTTGTATTATTCAAAATACTTCTTTTTTTAATTTTTTCTACTCTAGGAGAAAATTCTTATTATTCTTGGAGTATACAAAGTTTCCATACCATACTTATCATTATGAAAACTTTCCATAATATACAAACATGCCCCAAAACATACAATATTTGGTAATAAATTGTAAATCGTAACAAAAATCAATGCATTTTTTGTTTTAATGGTATGAATCCTTAAAATATAAATTTAACATGTAATATATTCGGCTGATTCAGTTACTGGTTAGGTAATCGGTTCACGGCCACTTCGGGCTAATTTCTTAGCACAATTACTTGCGGACTCAGTTATCAGTTCATGGCCAATTAAACGATTAGTTTAAGGGATGGTTCATAGACCAGTTCTGTCTTTGTGGGTTTTATGGTCATTTCGAGACCAGTTCTTTACCAGTTTAGGGAATCCAATTACAACTAAGAGACTCATGTTTAAGAGTATGTTTGGTTCGTGGCTGGTTCAAGCTGATTTCTAAGCTAGTTCGGGTCAAAATTTTCCCTATAAATTTTTTATCAGTAATATTCTGATGCAGGCAGCTTCTACTTCTATTTTAGTGGCCCATTCATGACCGGTTCAGGGATAAATGTTACAGGGTGATACTACCACATGACACTTTTAAGTCATCATGGCTGCCGGTTCAGCCCGTTTGGGGCCCGATTTATAGACTGAAAATTTGAATATCAGTAGAGTTGCTGAAATTGGTTCAGTTGCTGATATGAGACACGGTTTAGTAACCGGTTCAACCCATTTTTATGAGCCATTTGGCAACAACAAAGATTAGATATTAAGCTTATTGGATACCAAATGTGGTCCGGTTTGGTGACCATTTGGTCACCGGTTCAGCCGAAATTTTGAAGCTGGTCCAACTACAGATTTGGACTCAATACTTCAGTCGATTATATTCCATGCCAATTTGATGATATCATTAAAGATATTAAGCAGTTAACTTTTAGAATGATAATACTTAAAGATTTAATAATAAATAACAACAATTGAAGAAGGGATTTGGGTACACTTGCCAAATATTCAATTGAATACTCTTGCTGTCTTTGGTTCCCCATCTCAGCTTCCCTTCTGATTTCCTTTTTGTATTTCCTTCTACTTCTTCTCTTGGTTCCCTTTTCTTTTTCATGGTTTCCCTCCCCTTTTTCCTTCCTTCTCCCCACGTAAATTTTATCCCAAATATAAAGGGAGAGCTGAATCATCAAATTTTCTGAATTCTACTCCCTAAATCAGCCGGCTGTCCTAACTCAGCCTTGCTGATTCATCCCTCAACTTGCTAGCCTGTTACCTTATTATTTTGTCCAATGGAATATTTCTATTGGTTGCTAAGATGGCTGCTGAGGTGGAAGGCTAATTGGCTGCAGCTTCCGTGTGCAGCTTTGCCTCAGCAGCCTTGGGATATTAGCTGTTACAGCAGCGAGGATACGCAGCTGTGAGCTGCTTTGTCTTGCTTCAAATTTGGCTGTGTTGCTGTGATGTGGAGCTGCTGCTTCAGCAGCCGTGAAAGCAGCTCACGGCTGCTTTCCTTTTACCCGTAATTTACTAAGTGTTGTGGCTGTCGTGTGGAATTCTCTCTCTGTCCTTGCTGAATTATTAAATTCAGCTGCTGGTCTGCTATATATATGTATATATATATATTACTTCTGCCGAGCTGCTGATGCAGCTACTTGCCCGTGCCTCACTCTCGACAAGATTGGCTAAATTTTCCAAGTGTTGCTGCCCGGTTTCCTCTGCTGAATTATCAGAATATATATATATTGCTACTGCCCGAGAGTGTATGTGTATGATCTTACTGAATCACTAATATTATAGAAGCATTTAACTTAAGAATGTATATATATATTCATATTATTAATTCATTGGAATGGTGAGGCTAAATTGAGGCTGCCGTGGACCCTTGGTTTTTGCTGAATTCTTGCTTTTTTTGGGCTGCCCGTGTAGCTCATATTGTTAGAGACATTTGTCTAATTGGCATATTCCGTGACCATATGTATTATTGTATTAATGTCGGGTTCATGCTTCAAGATCATTGTTTCTTCTCTTGAGAAAACTAACTACTACAAGAGTACTCTACATGTTCAAACTAGTTT
>JAOVVI020005928.1:0-16042 GCA_028571085.2 Nepenthes alata
AACCTGTATATCATAAAAAAGTTCGCAACAGCCGGAGATGTAAATGCTGCTACCGACAAGGAAATTGAGAACTTATGGTACAGGAGATTGGGCCACATGAGTGAATGCGGACTAAATTATTTGACCATGAAGGGTCTTACTGTCGAAGTAAAGGAGGACGGACTAAGGACGTGTCCTCATTGCTTGGCCTGCAAACAAAGGAGAGCCTCTTTTCATGGAGACTTGTCCGCCCCAAAGGCAGAATTGCTTAAGCTTATCTGCACAGATGTGTGTGGACCATTCAAAGAAAAGTCATTTGGTGGAGATTAATATTTCATCTCTTTCATTGATAATTGTTCCAAAAAACTATGGGTTTATCCATTGAAAACCAAGGACTAGGTTTGCGGTGTATTTGAGAAATTTCACGCCCTTGTTGAGCAATAGACGGGGAAGAAAATGAAGACCGTCCAAAGCGATAATAGCGGTGAATACATAGGGTCCTTTGATGACTATTGCCGGTCACATGATATTAGGTATCAGAAGACGCCTCCAAAGATGCCACAGTTGAACGGAGTGGCTGAGCGGATGAACTGCACACTTCTAAAAAGAGTACAGTATATGCTTTTTGAAGCTGAGCTCCCCGGATACTTCTGGGCCGAAGCACTGAATACGGTGGCCTACATTATAAAAAGGACGCCCAGTAAACCCTTGAAGGGCGAAGTGTCGGAGAAGATATGGTCGAACAATGAGCCATTTTATGATCATCTACGGGTGTTTGGGTATAAAGCTTTTGTCCATGTCCCAAGAGATGAAAGAGTAAAGTTTGAGCCAAAAACGATGCAGTGCGCCTTTTTGGGCTACGAGGAAGATGAGTTAGGGTACAAATTTTATGATCCAGTTGGAATAAGATTTGTCCGGTCAATGAACATAATCTTCATTGAAGATGAAACGATCAAGGATATTGACGAAAAAGCTAAGTGTAATGGCGAGCAGACAGACAAAGTAAGTGTCAAAGTTATCCATCCGGTATCTCTGAAAGACGGAGACAATGGTCCTGAGGCTGTTGATTATAATAGAGAGAAAATAATAACTCCTGATGAAGACCAAGATTAAGTCATCCCTCAACCGGTCGAGGATTTGCCTATCAGACGATCCTCACGGAATAGACGGTCGTCCATCCGTTTGTCTCTTAGTAAGTATGTTATGCTCACTGATACCGGAAAGCCTGAAACTTATGAAGAGGCCATGGATGATGAGAACAAGGAGAAGTGGCTGGAAGCCATGAAGGATGAGATGTGTTCTCTCTATGAAAATTACACATTTGACGTAGTTAAACTTTCAAAGGGGATGAGAGTCTTAAAAAACAAGTGGGTCTTTCGACTAAAGATGCCCGAAGATACTATGCAACCGAGATATAATGCACGACTAGTGGTGAAAGGCTTTAGTCAACGAAAGGGAGATGACTTTGATAAGATTTTTGCTCCAATAGTAAAGATGTCTTCCATAAGGGTTGTGTTGGGATTGGCAGCCGCCCAAAACCTAGAAGTGGAATAGATAGACGTTCAAATGGCTTTTTTTCATGATAAACTGGAATAAGAAATTTATATGGAGCAGCTAGATCGGTTTAAGGTTAAAGGAAAGGAGGAACTGGTTTGTCATTTAAGGAAAAGCTTGTGTGGATTAAAATAGGCTACGAGACAGTGGTATAAGAAATTCGAGTCGATCATGGTCAGTCAATTATACCGACGGACTACTTGTGATCACTATGTATTCACTTAGATATTTTGAAGATGATTTTGTTATCCTTCTCCTGTACGTAGACGACATGTTGATCATTGGACAGAATGCTGCTTGGATAAAGAAGTTGAAGGAGCAACTTGGGCAATCCTTTGCCTTTAAAGTCCTAGAACCGGCGAAGTAGATTCTTGGCGTCAAAATCATTCATGACCGGGAGGTAGGGAGACTATGGTTGTCTCAAGAAAATTACTATGAGAAGATGCTTCAACACTTCAATATGAAAAAGTCCAAGCCTGTTAGCACTCCACTTGCAAATCACCACAGGTTAAGCAGTCGCCAGTGTCCATTTTCGGATGAAGAGAAAACATTCATGAGAGGCGTTCCCTACTCATCAGCCGTAGGAAACCTCATGTATGCCCCGGTTTGCACTAGGCCAAACATAACACATGCTGTTGGCACAGTTAGCTGGCATCTGTCCAATCTAGGGAAGGAACACTGGTCTGCAGTAAAGTGGATTATAAGATATATCTGAGAAACTTTCAATAGATGCTTATGTCTTGGAAGTGACAAGCATCACTTGGTGGGCTACTCGGATGCGGATATGGCTGGAGACGTTGACAGTCGTAAGTCCACTTCTAGATACTTTGTAAAATTTGTAGGAGTAGTCTCCTGGCAGTCCAAGTTATAAAAGTGTGTTGCTATTTTCACTACTGAAGTCGAATATATTTCCATGGCGAACGCTTGCAAGGAGATGTTATGGATAAAGAAGTTCGTTCAGGAACTTGGCCTCAGACAAGAAAAAGTATACAATACTTTGTGACAGTCAGAGTGTCATTCATCTCTGCAAAAACTCCTCACTTTATTCCATATCAAAGCACATTGATGTGCAATATCATTGGGTGAGAGATGTATTGGAAGCCGGTTTGCTGTCACTGGAAAAGATTGACACTGAAGAGAATGGGGCAAATATTATGACCAAGATTCTACCAAAAGGAAAGAATAAAATATGCTGCAGGCTGACCCGGATGATGGACTTAACTTTCTCACAATTGTAAGGAAAATTTTGTTAGGGATCATTGCCGTGTGGAAGTTCTTAGGACTTGGATGGAGCACGTGTGTGCTAGGATGAAAAAATTTTGATCAACAGAGTTGACCAAAATCTTCTAGACGGTCAACTCTTTCGGTCAATGTGTTGACCGTCATAAGTGTTGAGTCGTCCAAAGAAGCGGGACGGACTACTTTGACTGGTCAGCCGTGTGGTTGATCGGCCAATATGAAACGACAGATAACAGAGTTGACCTACTACATTTAGAAGATCTGAATGACTGTCATATCCAAAAGATATACAGTTGACCTACCCTTTTGGGTGGTTGGTAGAAGTCATTCTCGAGACTCCAAAAGCTGATCAGTCTGCAGAAGCAGGAATGCACAGCCTGCTGCAGGACAAGGTGTGCGCATGCAAGCAGACCTTGGAAGTTTAGCGCCAACCACCAAGCTAGGCTATGATGAGGGGTGTATATATATATATATGTACACTTTAAATGTGTAGAGATATAAAGATAGAAGTGCATACGATAAGAAAGCAAGAAAAAGGAGAAGACACCGGATAAGGTGGGAAAGAGAGTAACAGAGGAGAGATAGTAAAAAGAAATAAAGCTGTGAGTGAAAACAAAGTGTGAGGGCTTTTATTTATTGTTGCTCTATTCTTATTTTCGCCTCTTGTAAATTTTCTCATATTTAGTGATTCTTTGTGGATTTAGTGTCTCATGATTTTTTTCTTATTCGAAAAGAATTTTTCACGTAAAATTTGGTATTCATTTCTCTTATTTTACTTCTACTTCACAATGCTTGTGTGCTTTATCAGTTTGTCATCCATTCCGACCAATAGAAAAAACTGTTCTTATATTCTGGTCAATAGGTCGCCCGTTGCTGGTCAACAGTTATATGATATGATAGGGGTCCTCTTTAGCTTTCAAGATGATTATTATTTTGGTTCCCATTTCTCAGTATAGTGGTATTAAGGATTCTAAATTTCAGTACCATGTTTTGAAATGTGAAGGTTTGTTCTAATTTGTTGGTGCTGATGCATCTAATTTCTAGAGGATGACATGACTTTGATATTAGTCGACCTATAGTGCCTAACTAAGAATTTTAATCTCCAAACGTTAGTATTATAGCTTAGCATTCTGTTTGTATTCAACGTTTTACCATACAATTTAATTCTGGCTTATGCTCTTCTTTAAGTCTTTATATTGTGTTGGGACTATGCGGTGACAGTGCTAGGAATATAGATTGTCATCATTTTCATGAGGTTTATGCAAAATATAAAGTATTTTGGCTGTAGCAGACATTATTTTTTCCGTGAAAGCAATGGTAAACAAACAGCCAAACATTTGATTTGTGAACATTGCAAGCCGTTGCGGGGTAAAGAACACTTTCCCCGTACAGTGCGGATGGAACCTTGTTTTCCTAATTAACATTGATGGTAATTCCTGATTAATAATCATGAAGAACATATCTACCCAATTAATTTAGTTAGATCTAGCTGAGGAGTGAGGGTTTTTTAGATAATCGGAGTTGTTTTAAAGTAAGAATTCATTATAGGTGATAAAATGAAAAATCATTTACTTCCTAAAATTTAAGAACTAATGCTTGAAATTTAATATTTTTTATAATGTAAAGTGAGAATATATACGATAGATTTAAAATAATTCGGCCGTATTTTGCATTTTATGGATAGCAAGAATTTCATGAGGTAGATAACATTTTCTCTTCTTTAATCTTAAATTTTGGCCAAACTGAGCGATAAGGGAAGAATGTCATAGGCTACCCTTCTCTTTTCAATTTTTACCCCTTGGCTTATGACATCTCATGTGTTTCCATGTGTACTCGCGTCGATAAATGAAAAGGGGACAGAAGAACGTCATGTAAGTAACACCAAAAAGATGAAAATAGTAATATTTAACCTAGCACGATAAAGCATTAGGCTTAACGTATCCCTCAAAAGGTATTACGGTTAACTTGCTGAAACAGAACGTTTTGATTTGTTCTTTTATGTTTGGGTTGGCGGCCAATGCTCTACGGCTGTCTGGGACTGTATCCATTGTGCTTAAGTTCATAAATTATTCAATTTCATGTTGCTACACTGGTTTCTTATGGCTGTGCCTCTGTCTTTCAGCATGTTGAAAACGATCGAGAGGTATCAAAAGTGCAATTATGGTGGCCCGGAGGTAAATGCGTCTGCAAGCGAGGCTCTGGTAAATCATATATTCTATTACAATTAGCTCGCTAACCCTTCTTTGATGACCACTTGTTTTTACTCCATGGAAACTGGAGTAATATTACTGCATGTGATTCACGAGTCGAGAAACCAAGACAAAGTCACTTGGTAGAATTTGTTTGAAATGAGAAACTGCAGAAAATAATGGACAAACTCGACGAAAGGTGGGAATCAAGGCATAGTATATTATATGTGAGGTACGTGGAACCACAAGTAATCTGATTTCAAGGTGAATCACATTTTGTATGCTTTGGAAGCCAGAAGGATGGGTCATGTTCAATGGATAAAGAACTTAAATTAGTTTAAACAGACTAGAATTGCTTTACTGAGAAGTAACAATGAATAGACCAAGACTTGTGGACTAATATTTCTAATGTTCCAGATTAACTCACCTATTTGGCAATTTCTTCATTAATATTATTACATATAAGCAAGGATTTTGTAATGTTTGGTTTAGACTTAGCTGCCTTGTATAATGTAACAAAGAATCTTCGGTGAGAGAGATTTCATGATAACATAATTAGTTTACACTTGGTTTTTTTTCATCATTTTAACCAACCACCCTTAACCTTACATAGCACATGTCATTCAGACTTGGTCCATTTTTCATATCTAAAATTACTAAATTCCACTTTTGTACTTTGTTTGCTCCCATTTATCTTGAGGATTTTACATTTTAGAGTATCTCCTTAGAATTTGAACTTTAATTCTATTCCATTAGTTTTATCTATTAAAATAATATCAATTGAAAACATATATTATTAAATATAATTTTAAAGTTTGCCAATGAGATCATCGCTAACTAATATGGATAGCTAACAATTAACGCTAATGTTTGGAGTAAATTTATCATAATTGAAAATTTTTCTCTTAAAAGACTAAATTTTTATTACATGGTTAGCTAACAGATACTATTTTCTTTTTTACAATCCACCATAATATTTTTTTAGGTATACTATAGTAATGTTTTTACAATCAGCGATTCATTTTTTCTTTCCCTAAATTCTCTATTAAATTACACATTTAAATATTTTGACGATTGATCTTTCAGGCAACAAAGCCAAATTAGCTTCAAATACTCATTGGTTGTTTTCTTGTGGCAGAAGATTTATTATATATTATATGTAACATTTGAAACTATGAAATCTTATTGTATGATTCATTTGTTTAACTCAACGATGTTAGAACATGTGTTGGTTAGGGTTCCATGTCCCAGAGATGAAATATTCTTAGAGATACCGAACCATTTGGTTTAGTATTTCAAATTACCTCTAGGACTGATTTTCCCAATGCTGTTAGCGGTGGAGAGAAGAGAAGCTACTGTAGACGTTGTAAGGCTAGTAAAATTGAAGAACCTCTCGAAATCTATCATGTCTTGACTAAGGAAGCACGTAAGAGTGGTGTGCGTGGAAGATGCCGAGTACGATCTATATATAGCTCTTAAAACAAGCCAAACATACACTTGACCTACGTATGATCAAAGCCAGACTTATGTTCCAGTAGAAATTGTTTAAAAGGTATCCGTATTAGTTTTCTAAACTCAGTTGCTTCAGTCATTAGCTTCGATGAATGATTTTATTAGGCTAATAAAGTGGTTGCTTGCCTGCTTCAAGTCCATTTCCATCAACCCCTGACGCATGTTGAATCAACATGCTCGTCTACAATCCTTACCAATGAGGTTTGGCAAGGCTCAAGAACATTTTAGCGTTATGATCGAGTTATAATTGTGGACTACTTCAAGTATTTGCATTGCACATATTTGTTTGTCTGTTTGTTGTTGGATTATTTTCTTTAAAAAAAAAATTTAGATTATGTTAAACTATTGCTATTTATTGGAGAACTCAGAAAATAAAAAATGATAAATATGCTATCTTTTTAGGGAGAGAAATTTAAACTATATTTTTGCACCTTAAAAAGTATATAAAATAATAATAATAAGTTACTTACATATTCTAAAAGCAACACTCTCTTGATATTTTTTATTGGGTCATTTAAAATTTTGCGTGTGATTAGTGCTTTTGGATTCCATTGGAACTTGTACAAGAAATTATTTACAGTGGATTGATCAGATCCCTTCTCAAAATTTAGCTCATATAGTTACTTATTGTGAAAAAAGGACCCGCAAAAGGAGTTCATGAGGTTCTAGAGTGCTATGGTTGTTGTTTGAGATTTTGATGTCAATGGTGGCATTAGAACAACCACTGTAGTGCCTGCCGTGGTAATAGGAATCGTGACAAGATAGCGATTGCTTTAATATTTTTCTCATGCAATTCCACAACAATCTACTAATCTTGATTAAATGCTGATATTTTTGTCTGTCACTCTCAAAACAATAGATCTACTATGTCTACTACTGCATGATCTGTTGTTTACGCGGCTGAAATATATATGAGATTTGATAATTGCATCATCCCTTAATTGCTTTGCACCATATTCCATTGTGTGTTCAACGGTCAGATTTGATCAAAATAGTAGACATAGTTAAATCAGTTTACTTGTATAATTTGAAGCTCTTTTTTTAATCTTCCTCTTCACTTTTTTGTGTATGATAAAACATATATAATTAAAGATATATCCATCTAATAAGTAAGAAGAAGACTTTTTGTCGTGCAGAACGTCATGGGAAAGATAATTACATTTCTACACATACTATCCAACACTACAAGGAATTTTAGCAACCACATTTTCAATCATTAAAAACATATATCATCATTCATTGATTTTAACGACAGAACATTTTCCGTCATTATTTCGTTCGTTGCTAAAATAATTAGCGACTCGGATTTACTTTATGTCGTGAATAGTCTTTGAGATTTTTTGTATTGTTGAATATTAATAATTGTAATAGTAACTCCTTTCATTAAATGTTAACAATTACAAGAATCACACCCATTGTTAAAATTAATCAGACTTTTAATGATGATATTTTTTCATTAATAAAATTTGAATAATTGCAAGTATAACTGAACATTTTTAATAATGAATCTTTGCCATGTCATTAAATCAAAGAAATTGCGGAAGCAAATACTATTATTATTAGTAATCAAATTTTTCATGATAATATATGTCCTATTATTAATGGCAAATAATTAGCATTGAATTTGTTGGGAACTAGTAGTAGAAAGAGAGAAAGAGAAAGAGAGGGGTTTGGGTGCTCTAGAGTGTTAGAGAGCTTATCAGGGCTTGAGAGCTTTTGTGGGTAAGAGAAGTGATGCCTTTGGAAAGAGTTTCATTGGCCTTTTATAGCCGTGGCCTTGGGCCGTCTTCCTTTGGCAGTGAGGCTGGATACCCACCTTCAGAAGAAATTGTTACCATTTCTACGTAGGCGTGATTGTCGTCTTTGACTATAACGGTCAATGAGGTTGATCTGCTTCCTTCTACGCATAGTAACCGTTAGGGTTTTTTGTAGATTGCGCATGGACTCTAGCGCCTTCTTCTGGAATATGCATTAATTCTGGAGATGACTGTTACAGTGAATATTGTCTTCTTGGAGATGCAGGAAATTAGGGCAGGAGACCGTTGAGGCATTTGTGGGCCGTCTTTGACTTGAGCCGCTTTCGTTGTAGACTTTAGTCGGCCTACTTGCAACTAGATAGTCAACGTCTTCGTTAATCGTCTGAATTGCGGATGGGCCTCTGTTTGATTTGGGCTTTTTATTCCTTTTTGGGCCAGCCTATTTCTGACGTTCCATCACTAACCCTCCATGTCGGTGGGCTGAACTTCTGGCCTTCGGCATGTTCATGATGGGACGCATTTGGATTGCCGTGAAATCCGGAGCACCGTGCTATAGAGGAGAAGTTGACTAGATTTGTGGACCATCATGTCAAGATCCGGAGAACTACATTGGAGAAAACATTGGCTGGATTCATTGAGAAGATCCACAGAACCACACTGAAAATAGCATTGATTGAATTCGTTGACCGTCATGTCAAAATTTGGAGAATTGGTGTGGACTAAATCGATGCATTGTTTCATTATGCTTCCGGACAGGTAATTAAAAAGTTAGGAGAATCGCTTCAGTATTCTGTCACGTGTCGTCACGTAGTGAATTTGTGATCCCAATAATTAATTCACCAGAAAATCTGATTCAACTGTAACCTCTCCGGAAATGGTACGTGTCTGTCATGATGAACGTACCTTTTCGATGCGCTGCCTCATTCCAGCAGTTGCAATCTTTATAAAAGTCGTCCATCAATTTAAATTTTCTACGCCTTCTCTCGCAAAAATTTTTAGTCATTATCTCCTTTCTCTTGCTCCAATTCTCATGGCTCCCTCCGTTATAGAAATTACTTATGTTATTATCACTGATGAAGTGAGGGAGTTGTTCGTTGAGTTTAACATCCCACAGGAGATTGTATTCTCAATACCCATACAGCAGGACTAAGCCTACTCTCCTCTTGTGTACGTGGCTCATCTGAGGAGTGGGATGCGCCTTCCTGTACCAAATGACCTACTCCATATTTTCACAGTGTTTAACGTTCCTATCGCACGGCTTCATGCGAATGTCATGCGATATCTTTGTTCGTTGTGTATTTTCCTACGCTACCATTCACAGATGATGACGGTGGAGGCCATCAGGGTGATATTTTGATTTACCTAGAGTGGTGATTGGATTTCTTTGTCCCCCTGGGAGTTGTGCATAGCAGTGCTATCTATGACTCCATCAAGAATTGAAAAAATCATTTCTTTTTTGTTCATGTTGCTTACAGCTTGCTATTGTCTCGGGATTGGGGCAATGTTCCTGGTGGTCTCATTGAGAAGCCGATGCAGGAGGAGGTGAAGGCTGTGGAGCCCATACTGCAGCTAGTGAAGGAGCATCTCATTGGTGGTCTCACCGAGAAGCCGATGCAGGAGGAGGTGAAGGCTGTGGAGCCCATACTGCATCTAGTGAAGAAGCATCTCAAAGAGTTCAAGAAGGATCACCTGGTCTTGAGGCAGGAGGCCAAAAGAGCTCGTTGGAGTCCTCCTTCTCCCATTCAAAAGGTTAGACCTTCACCGGTGGCGTCGCAGCGCAAGAGGAATGCCGTCATTGTTACTATTGACAAGGTTGGCCCTCCTGCGGCTACTCAAGCGCTCGACAGTCCAAGGAAAAAGAATGTTGCTCTAGTGGAGCGTACTTCTTCGTCTTCCATTAAGCCAAATTATCGGATGGCTAGGCGGCTTACTAGGACTGCGTTCCGAGGTTGAGGCTTCTGTGGAGGACTATGGAACCATTGTGTATGTTGTCACAGGAGTCGCCGTCATTGAGTTGTCACTAATGGGCTACTTGGCGACACCTACTGCGCTAACAGAGTCGCTGCTTGAAGCCACCAGGCTAAAGGAGCTAGCTACGAAGCCGTCTATTAAGCTGGGAGAGTTATCCACCAGAGCACTTGCTGAACCAGTTGACGTCTTTGCAGAGCCTCTTTGAGTCATTTACTCTATGTCTCTAGAACACAGTTTTGCTAGAGTCTGCCGGTGAAGCCATGGTGGAGAGGTCTCAGGTGGAGCCCACTCCAGGTCCCCCTCCAGTAGGTTCTAGGTCACAGAGGTGGCCAAGGAGGCAACGAAAAGTCTTTGAGGTAACTTTTTGAAACTCTCCTTTTCTTTTTCCTGGGTCATTGCTACCCAATTTCTTTGACCTTTTGTAGGAGGACAAGATTTTGCTGGCAATGCTCAAGGGTCTACGCCAGAGGGATGCCGTGATCGGCGATCGTGATGAGGAGATCGTTGAGATGGAGGAGGAGATGGACCAATTGGACGCTCAAGTCAAGAAGCACTAGGAGGTGGAGGTCGCCTTCCAGTTTGAGTTGTCTGAGTTGAGAGTGCAATCCGCAGGACTGGAAGAAAGGGCTGACTTGGCGGAGGCTCTCGTGGGTGAGCTCCGAGTAAGGATAACCTCGTCAGAGAATGTTCTATCCACTCGTCTGCATCCTCAAGAGGTTACACTGGCGCTGTGGGTCAGGCTTTGGAAAGGCATTAGTATTTGTCGCCACATTGTCAGGGTTGCATATCCTGATTTTTCCATTAGCTTCCTTGACTCCTCAAACCATGTCACCCAGAGACGTGAAAACCTCGTTGAATATGCTCGGGGCAACCAAGGGCCTCTCTCGCCCCCTCCGAGGAGCTCTACTCTTTAGCTGTAATCTTGTATTTTGGGTTTTCGTCTCCTGTTGTATATTTGAGCATATTAATGAGGAAAGTACTCTTACAATATTTTAATCTCTGCCTTATTTTTCCTTTCCTTGTTTGTTTCTTGCTGGATTTCTATGCCGGCCACCCAATTTATCGAATAGCCTTTGGGCCAGTCAACCTGGAGCGTCGACCACCATGGTCTTGTTACTCGGAGATAGACCCTCAATAAATTGCTTTTATACACAGGTATGCTTTAACAATTTGTGCCCTCGTAATGTGCGGCGCTACCTAGGTTATGATTCTGGGCAGTCGACTTTGGGGTCTTTATTCTTTCAAACTTTGCCTCGATTTATTGACCGTCGTAGATTGAGCGCACTATCTTCTACTGAAATAGGTTGTCACACGTACCGTTTAAGCCTCCTAAGGTTTAGTATTAGACTGCAAATTGGTCACTTGGATGACCAAGGTTTAAATCAACTCCGTGCAGGTCGCCTGGATGATCAGGATTTAATTCGATCGCTTATAAACAGATTGGATGACCAAGGTTTAATTTGACTGCCTACGGGCTACCGAATAACTAGGGTTTAATTCAACCGCCTACGGGCCGCCTGGATAATCATGGTTTAATTACGAGTGGGTAAAAATTTGCCTGACTTAGGGATTGTCTAGGCCGTTTATTTTGTACAACTTGTAAGTAAGCATTCATATGGAAAAAGAAAAAGAAAGAAAAGAAAAGCATGGCACAATGCAAAGGAAAAAGAATTTTCTTTATATTAATAATAATGTATGTTACAAGCATACTTTGTATCATACAGAAGACCTACCTGGGTCTTCACTAGTAATATCACTTCAGGTGGACCACGTTCCACATCCGTGGGACCAACTTACCATTCTGGGTTTAGATTTGTATGCTCTATTCTGCAGAATGGTTGAGACAATGAATGAGCCTTCCCAGTTTGGGGAAAGCTTATTCCGGCCAGCTGTCTTATCCGTAGCCTCTATACTTCGTAAGACCAGGACCCCAATTTCAAATTGTTGGGTTTTGGCTTTCTTATTGTAATAACGAGCAATTCGTTGTTGGTAAGCGGCTGCGCGCATCTTGGCTGCGTCGCGGGCTTCCTCTAATAGATCTAGGTGTTTCTTGATCTTTTGGGATCGAATGCTTCAGCCCTGAGACTTGGGAGTCCAATCTTAACTAATATTACCGCCTCAACCCTGTAGTAGACACTGAAGGGTGTCTCATGAGTTGGTTCCTTTGGAGTCGTCCGGTATGATCATAAGACGGAGGGTAGCTCGTCGGCCCAGGAGCCCCCTGCGTCCTCCACCTTAGTCGTTAGACCGTGAAGTAGCGTACGGTTGGTGATCTCATCCTGTCCATTCACTTTGGGGTAGGTTACAGAAGTGTGGACTAATCTGATACCCAAACTAGCTCTGGGTAACCTACTAGTCACCGTAGACGATTAGCCACTTAGTTGAGTACTCTTTGGCTAGTCATAATCCGACTAACAAAGTTTTGTACTTGGCAACGTTATTGATGGCTAAAAAATTAAGTTTAAGGGAGTACTTCACCTCAAACCCGTTTAGGATCCTTAAGACCACTTCGGCACCGCTGCCTGAGTTGGTAGACGAACCGCCCACAATGAGGACCCATTCTGACTCTTCTAGGTGGTGATCTGCATCTTTAGTGGGGTGCCCATCGATGATTGGGGTCGTGGACTCGATGATGAAGTCAACTAGGGCCGGCCCCTTGATGGTTAGCCTAGGCCAGAATTTGATGTCGAATTCTCCCAATTGGATGGCTCACTTAACCAGCCATCCGAAAATATCAAACTTGTGGAGGATGAACTTCAATGGTTGGTCAGTTAGAATGACCACACGATGAGCCTAGACATATGGTCTGAATTTATGGGTTGAGAAGACGAGCACCAGGGCTAGCTTTTCAATGCGCGGGCAGTGGGTCTCAGTGGCGGTCAACATTTTGCTCACATAATAAACCGGCTGCTGAGCGTTGAAATCTTGGCGTATGAGAACTGAGCGAAGAGCCACCTCTGATACTGTCAAGTAGAGTTACGATTCTTCTCCGTCTCTAGGTGACGTCAGTAACGGTGGATTGGCCAGGTACTACTTCAACTTATCGAAAGCTGCCTGACACTCTATAGTCTATTGGAAATTGTCTGCTTTTGCCCCCCTCAGAGCATTGAAGAAATGCTAATATTTGTCCCCCGACTTTGCCAAGAAGTAGGACAGTGCTACTAGTCTTTCAGTTAGCCTTTGAATATCATTGATGCTTTATGGCAAAGACATGTTCGTGAGGACCTTGATCTTCTCTAGGTTTGCTTCAATCTCTCGCTAAGAGACGATGAAGCCCATGAACTTTCCTGAGGACACTCCGAAGACGCACTTTGATGGGTTTAACTTCATCTGGTGCACATGGAGTACCTTGAACGATTCAACCAGATCGTGAATATGGTCACTGGTGGTCTTACCCTTGATGAGTATTTCGTCAACGTACACCTCTATATTACGGCCGATCTACTTCTCAAACATCTTGTTCACGAGTCTTTAGTAAGTCGCGCCTACGTTCTTCAGACCAAAAGGTATGACCTTGTAGCAATAGGTGTCTTGATTGGTCATGAACAATGTGTTTTCCTCGTCCTCTGGGCATTCCGAATCTGGTTGTACCATGAGTACCCGTCCATAAAACTTAACAGTTCGTGTCCAAAAGTTGAGTCTACCAATAAATCAATCATAGGCAAATGGAAGATATCATTTGGGCAGACTTTATTGTCATCAGTGAAGTCGACACACATCTACTATTTTTTATTACTTTTCTTTATCAAGACGACGTTGGAGAGTAAATCTGGATACTAGACTTCTCTGTTGAAGTCAGCATCCAGCAACTTCTTCACTTCTTCCCGGATGGGTACGAGCTTCTTCATGGAGTGGTTTCTCCACTTCTGCCTAACGGGTTTACGGTTGAGATCGAGACCCAACTTGTGGACTATTATTCTTGACAGAATCCTAGGCATGTCAGCGGGTGTCCACACGAAGATACCAACATTCTGTCTCAAGAACGCTATCATCTCATCGTGTAGGGGTCCAGTGAGTGAGCCTCTGATCTTCACACAACTCTCTGGGTCCTCCGTATTTAGTGATATTAGATCGGTGGCCTCGCCAATTGCATTTGCTGCAAGGTCACTTCATCTCGATGGTCCAGTTCTCCTGTAGGTCTTCCACCGCCATTTGGGGCAATCTGTGACATGTAACATGTCCACCTAATTACTTGATCACTCCACACTTCACCGATACCGCATGCTATTGAAAATTTTATTTTTAAATATGGTATTGATGTGACAACTCTAAACACTGCTAGGTACAGCCGGCCAAGGATAGCATTGTATACGGAGGCAGGTCAACAACCCTAAAGGTGAGTGTGTGACTCACCGTTATGGGATACGTACACGGGGTGACTTCTAACTGTATTATTTTTTGGACAGCCACAAGTTCGTTATCTAGGCCATACAGTTGTAATTCGACAGGTTTCAATTGATTCTTTTTAAGTCCAAGTTTGAAAAAGGTATTTTAATAAAGTAAATCTTTCGAGTTTTTATTATAAATGAAGACTCATTTTAACTGGTAGTCCACAATACCATCTGAAATAAGTGCAGATACAATAAGAGGATCTGAATGTGGGGAGATTACATGAGTCATATCGCTATCATTAAAGCTAATGACATTTTCCTCCACTCTCTATTTCTTGCGTCCAGCTTGCAGCTCCTTGTGATCTACTTGGGTCTTGGGCGGTCGGATCGTTATCATGTTGACCACTCCAACCGTGTCCCGATTCTACAGTTGGGACGGATCTAACCCTTCTCCGTCGAAGGTGCTGAAACTTTATCCAAGGTTCTTGACGAACCTGGTGAGATAGCCCCTTCGGATAAGCTCCTCAATATCCCGCTAGAGCATTTTGCAGTCCTCCATGGTGTGTCTCGAAGATCAATAAAAATCATAGTATTTCGCCGAATTTCCCCCCTTTATGTTCTTTAGTGCCTTTGTCCACTTAAAAATTTTTTTACCACAGATTTACATGAGGACATTGGCCCGTGTGTCATTGAGAGGAGTCGAGTTAATCGGCCTGTACTCCATATGGTCCGGTGCTCCGATCCTGTGTGCTTTCGGTGGGGATTGTCGTCGCCACCGTTCTTTCTCTTTCCCTTGTGTGGGTAAGAGCGAGGCTGGCTGGTTCTCTCAGGACGCTTTGCCTCGTTAGCTTCTTCGGTGGCCACGTATTCCCTGGTAATGGACTCTGCTTTCCGAAAGGTTTACGAGTTCTTGTGGGCCAGGTGTTTGAAGAAGTCATCATGTGCCAATGCAAATATGAAGTTGCCAAACTTCATCTCCTCGGTGAGTTTTGTGATTCTTTTGACTTCTGCCGTGAACCACTTTAGAAATTTCTTGGGGTTCTCCTGTGTCTGCTTGATGTGGAGGAGATACCACGGCTACTTCTCTTCCCGACGGCTAGAATCGTACAGAGCCAAGAAGAGTTTGGTGAGTTGTCAAAAATCCCAAATTGAGTTTGAGGGGAGCCGGCCAAACCAGATCTGAGCATTTCCTTTCAAGGTGAGGGGACAATATCGACACATTGTTGCCTCCTCCAGACCTTAGAGACTCAAACGGGTGCGAAAGTGGTCGAGATGATCCATGGGATCAGTGCTCCCATCATATGAATCCAATGCTAGCAGCTTGAACTTGGCCGACAATTGACGATTTAGGATCTCAGCAGTGAAGGAAGATTTCTCCAAATTGACGGCGTGCTCATTGTCGTCTTTGAACACGCGATTCCAGATCTTCTTGACTTTTGCCTCTACTCGCAAGACGTTTTCAGATCTCTTGGAGTTGAGGTATATCCTCAACTCTGTTCTTTTATCAGTG
>JAOVVI020005930.1:0-11970 GCA_028571085.2 Nepenthes alata
AATTTCGGAGTGGCCAAACTTTCGGCGTGGATAAGAGTTTCAGAGTGGCCTAACTTTCGGAGTGGGTAAGCTTTCGGAGTGGCCAAATTTTGGGCTTGGATTATAATTTTGAAGTGGATAAGCTTCCGAAGTGGATTTGGGTTGTTTCTGGAGTGGCTATCAATGCCAGTTTGAGCTGCTGTTGGAGTGGCATTGTGGGTCTTGGAAAATGCCGGATTGGCCAAAAAGGCCAGAATGGCAAAAAAGACAGGAATGGCCAAAGTGTCGGAATCGCCAAAGAGACTGGAATGACCAAAATGCTAGAATGGCCTAAAAGATTGGAATGGACAAAGAGACCGCAATGGTCAAAGTGCCGGGATAGCCAAAGAGACCGGAATGGCCAAAGTGCTGGAATGGCCAAAATATTGGAATGGCCTAAAAGACCGGAATGTCCAAAGTGACCGAAATGGAAAAATATCGGAATGGATATGTGTTTGACTGCTTCTTAGAGAAAGTACTAGGATGGATATGCGGGAGCTGGTTTGACTTAGTTAAACCGGCTGCTTGTGAGAGGAAATTTCAGAATGCAACTTTGGCTGGTTGCTAGTGAGAGGAGATTCCTGAATGCAAAGCCGACTGCTTGTGAGAGGAAGTTTCAGAATGCAAAGTCGGTTGCTTGTGAGAGGAGAGTCTGGAATGCATTTTGGGCTCCGAAATGGATAATTGTTGGAATGCCTTTTGGGCTCCGAAATGGATAATTGTCGTAATGCCTTTTGGGCTTTGAAATGGATAATTGTCGTAATGCCTTTTTGGCTCCGAAATGGATCTGGTTGGCAGAAAGATAAAATGTTGGTCCAGCTCACTCCGGGATTTGTGCTGGAGTGGATTTTGGTTATTTCACGGAGCTTTTCTTCAGCAAAGGGCTTCTTATCGTCTTAGAACTTGGTCGGCCCTTCGATCACAGTCAGGTCTTGCCTCCCGTGGCCATTTTGACCGCAAGACTTGTTAGGCTATTGATTCTTCTAAGTATAGCAGTATCGTCTTCTGATTTTTTCTTTTATGTGTTAGATATTGCTGTTGGAGGGGAAGCCCCCAACATGGTATCTCCTAATTGGCCCTACTGTGTACGCCAGGCTTTCTGCTCCAGCGAGATGGCTCGCGAATAGAGGTCCAAACAGTAGATTATCCTCTGATGCTGCATAAACTTCTTTGTGATAAAAAAGGTTGCTAGCTATCTTGGGAGTGGCAAGGATGTTGCCCCTCTGGGTTTTCATCCTTCAATCTGAGACCTAGTCAGCCTTTTATTGGATTGTTAGAGCCGACTTGGGTTTGGATATTAGGCCTGTATGTTTTCTAGGCTTGGTGCTTTCTTCATTTTTTCTTCTTGAAGACGGAGTGTAGGCATTTAAAGAAAGTGCCCCCAGTCTTTGATGACCACATCAGGCACAAAGAGCCTGGAATGGATGTATTGTACATTCGAGTATTAATCTCTTTCATGAAGAGTATCTATCGGTCTTATTTATGGCTATTTGTGAGACGGCTAGGAGTGGTGGTATCCTTAGTAAGAGCGCTCGTATCAATTTTGTTGTTGTGTTTTTTGGTGATAAAGTTAGCCTTTTGGTCGCTTTCCACAAACAACACCAATATTGCGTACCACAAATTTGGGTTGTTCTATGGATTAGAGAGCAACGAATCGGATCTTCATGATGGGTCGATCTAATGCGGATCCGGTCTCCATAACCTCTAACATGAACCCTGTGCAATACAACTGAAAACAAGAGGTTAAAGGACGACGAAAATTGCTCCTACCATATATTGTTTGACGCTCAAGTCGAAAGTCTTTCTTAGAGAATATAAAGATGAAGGATGCGTAGATACATGTATCGGTAAATTGAGCGTTTGGGTGCGCTCAATTGATGGACAGCTTAGAGGCGCGCCCGCAGAGGGGCAATTTAGAGATGCACTCGGCAGAGGAACTGCTTAGAGGTACATCCGCAAAGGGACGTATTAGATGCGCTATTATAGATTGTACGACTGCCTAATTATTACTTGAGTACTCTAAAGGGATGGTCAGTCTCTTGAGTGGAATATCTTCTGAAGGGAGAGCCTTTACTTGGATGGACTCTTGAGAGGTTTGACTACTCGTAGGAGAGATGGCTTCTGGAATTGGAGGATAGGGCCTTCTTGGACGAGAGAGACATCATTTGAATAAGGACAAACCTCCTGCCCTTCTGAGATGGAGGGCTGGCCTTCTTAGGTGTTACCTTTTGGACAAAGTGCATGACTCTAGGAAGGCTGGATGGAAGAGCCTCCTTTTGGATTCTCCTCCTCTCTTCTGGATCCTGTTTCCTCCTTTCTTTGATGGATTCCTATATGAAAGACTGGTGGTCAGGTCTTCCTTCTTTTTCCTCCCTCCTCTGCCTCTGTCTATGAGAGCCTCTTTTGTAATGCTAGAACAGCCTTTGATCGTTCATGTCCATTCCTATAACTACATCTGAATTAGGAAGGATAGTTTTGGGTCAAACATTATGGAGGATAGGGTTGCCGGCTATAAGCTGAAGTGTAAACTGTAATCAACTGTAGCAATTGGGCATTTGGACTAATCTATACCACTTCATGCCAAAGTATCGGGTTGCTTCTCTAATGGGCCTCCTTTTTATTGGGCTCTTCCATTTGGGTCAGCCCAATCGTAATCGTGCCCATCAGGGTCTTTACTTCATCTGTGGACCTTCTTCCTGGGTCGAATTTATCGAACCCATCAAGATTGAACTAACATGGGGTCCTAATTTCCTACTCCTTAACTTCGATCCTGCAGACTACAACTAAAAAATGAGAGGTCAGAGAATTGGTGGGACTTGCTCTCTAATATATCATCCGACGCTCAAATTAGTAGTCTTTCTAAGGTAATAGAAAGATGTGAGGATGTAAGAAAATATATTGATACATGTAATGAGGGATTCAGTGCATGTGTGCGTCCAATTGAGGGACGATTTTGAGGTGCATAAAATTGAGGGGTGCCCTATTGAGGGGCGATTTATAGGTGCGCCTCACTTAGTGGCGGCCTAGAGGTGGAGGGTAGGAGTAATGCTCTTAGATGGAAGACAGGTCCCTGGACAGGAGGACGGAGGGTACCTTGATGGACTGGAGGGTAGGCCTCTCGGAGGAACTAGTGGGTAGGACTCCTAGAAGAAGGGCATCCCCTGGACAGAGGGCGACTCCTAGACAGAGGGGATTTTCTTGACGAGAAGCAGGGCTTCCTAGATGTAGGGTTGGACTCCTTGGGTGGGGCTTCCTGGAAGGTGGGATGGACTCCTTCGGCAGCGCTTCCTAGAGGGGAAGTAGGGCCTCCTGGATGGAGGGATGGACTCATCGTTTTCTGTCTGCTTCTTAGAATTCTCTTATCTGGATTCAGTGTTCTGGGCTCTTTTGCTACCAGAAGTCCCCCTTTTGCTTATAGGCGATAGAAGCAGTTCAGTCTCGCTTGGGCGTCAATGTTAGATAGCTGTTTCACACTGGATCATTGAGCTTTGCAGATAATCATCGGGGGTTGTAAATGACAGTTCCCTTTTTCGGGAATGATTATGCGATCATGGGTGCCCGTCTTGCTCATCTTGGCTGCTGGCGGTTACCCTTTCCTTCTTCTAGGTGATTCTATGTACATAAATATGGACTTACCAAAAAAAATGTACCCAATTATAGCAGTTGCTATTTTAGGAACGATCATGCATACGTGGGTGAATATTACTAGAATATCTGCTAAACAATTCTGATTAGTTATGGTAAGTTGCTTTAGTATGCAGGAAGAGCATCGTGAGTTGTCTCGTTGGGTTGATTAAATTGGCCAGGGCGCCGTTTAGATTTCGAGACTGCCCTTTTTATTTATGGGCCCTCTTGGATTAAAATTTCCTGACTTCCTTTTCACTGTGAGCCTTAACATTCAGGCCAGACCATGGGTGACGAACCCATCACATGTAAAGAACGTGGTGCGTATAAGTTGTTATATATATAGTAGGTAATTTTTAAATTTTAAATCATGGAAAAAATAAAAATTAAAACAGGTTTAAAAAGAAAAAAAAAACTTTTCCAAACTAGGAAAAGCCTTTCAAAATGGTTTGTAAAATCATTATTCAAGGGAATTAATTCCCAAAAAGAGCCGTTACTCGTCTCCCGCCAAACGCTCCATTTAAGCTTTGAAACTTTATTTCTGACCGTTAGAAGTCAGATGGACGTATGACCCATGCTACCTCCGCGATTATGAAGTCCATCCCCCTCTCCATATCTTTTTCCCTCGCAGTGGTTCATCGTCGGTGGGAATTGAAGCCAGACTCATAACAGGGACGAAAGAGGCTCAAGCGAAAAACCCTAGAATCAAACTAAGGTTTGTCTCTACTCTAACTTCATCCATCATAACAGTTGGGTTATTTTAGGGATGGAAGTTAATAATAAGAATAGATTTATTACAGATAGTGATCAGAATTGTCAATGCTTTATACGTGCTTGAGTTGGGCGGGCGCCGAATTCGATTTTGGGAACTTCAAGTTTCGGGTTTATGTTTGTAATATTTGAATCGATGCGCAATATCAGATCTAACGCCCCAGAAATCTGTCGTTAGATATTTTTGGTTCTATCCGTTTCAGGATGGAATAGTGGAAGCGTGAGATGTGATCTCTTCACACCATTTCTCAGCGCACTACCCGCCAAATTTCGGCGGATTTTTTTGGTCCATTTTCCACTGTAGTTGGCTAAGCAAACCCTAATTGGATTTTCTCCCTGCCCCCGATTCGAAGCCCCTGAAAAAGTATATTTTCCCCACCGAAGCGGAAGAAGACAGCAGAAGTTGATGCGACCGAACTAGATTGGACAGATTTTTGGCGGAAGAAGCCAATGCTCGTGAAACCAGTCTCAGTAATGCCATGGCTCCAGCGCTGGGTGACGGACTAAGTGAATTTTGGCGTGTACTCGTAGTAGCTCGCAGGGCAGTGCTTCCAGATCAACCCCACATACTTCTTCAGCTCGTCTTGCTGATTGGAATGCTGACACTAACGGCCTTCTTTTCAACTGATTCCTTTATCCGTATGTCTCTCTCTCTATTCTGCAGTTCACTCTGTTGGTGATTTGGAATTTTGAATCTGTTGATCAATTGGATGGCTAGAGTCAAAATTGGGCTGGTGTATAGTTGCTTAAACATATATCTCATTTTTGCAAATAACATCATCATTTAATTTGCCGCACAAGTATATTTGATTGAATCGCCCATATGACTAAAGTGGGCATATATGTTGAAGATTTATGGTCTCCCAGGCTTGAAATCTCTGCACAATTTTGCACAGCATAGAGAGAGAGATGCATATATTTTTCTCCTTACCTGAAAAAACTGAGTTCAAGCACTGAGGTGATAGTGATAATATTTGAAAATGCATCACCCAAACATGGAGAAACATAACAGAAAAAAAAAAAACAGATGAGAAAAGAATGCTATCAGAAATACAAAAATGTAATATTCTCGTAATTTTATTCAAACAAATATATGAGGCAATCTACGTTGTTTGCCATGTTATTATTGCTGAAAAGTTTTGCTATGCTTATGGGTGATTTTGGTTTTTGGTATGTGTTTTGATGCCATTGTTGTTGTGTGAACCTAAAACCAAAGCATGTGAACATATCTAATCCCTGTTATTTTCACTCCTTGTCTGCCAAACCATTGTGGGAATTATGGTGTTCACTCTCGTTCTCCAGTTTTCTTCGCAAAATGAAAAGAAAAGAGATCATCATTGCATGTACAAAAGCTATGACCTAGAGTTTTTGTTAGATATTTTAGTAACTTGAATTGTGGTTAGTTTGCTTAAGAAAAAGGTTGCTGAATACATTTTGCTTGTTTGCCTTCAAACAATAACTATAACTAATAACTAATTGACTTCATATTTAGAACTTATATATATGTGAAGAAGGATATGTATATCTACTGTGATCTTTTGTTTTGATTTGTTTGGTTTTATACTTTAATTTTGTTTAATTTTGTTACATGTTTTGATATCAGTACATGTGCATATGGTGATTGATGTGATGTGACTATCCATTCCTTATATGGGCTTGCTATTGTTTGAACTTAGAACCAAAGCTTGTGGACATATCGAATCTCTGTTATTTTATATGAAAGAACTCCTTGTCTGCCGAACCATTGTGAGAATCGTTTCAATTCTTACACTCTCATTCTCTAGCTTACTTAGCAAAAAGAAAATAAAAGCGATGGTCTTTGTAAGCATAGAAGCCACAGAGTTGCAGTTTGATATTTTAGTGAGTTGAAGTGCGATCAGTTTGTTTAACAAAAAGGTTGCTAGATATATGTTGCTTGCTTGTCTTCAGAATGCAATAACTATAACTAATAATTAATGACTTTATATTTGGAACTTATATATATGTGAAGAAGGTTATGGTATGGACCATGATCTTTTGTTTTGTTTGTTTTATTTTGTTTTATTTATTTATTTTTTGCTGAGGCAGGGTGGAATTGTTTTATTCATTTTCAACAACCACAGCAAAGAAACATATTGCAATAATTTTTAAGTGGTACAGTGAATTGATAAGCAAAATGGATTATAGAGACTTTAAGAGAGCATAATTGAAACATATTCCAAGCTTATTGCTAAATAGTTTCTTTTTCCTAAATACTAGTCCAAACATACAATCACGGGTTCATATAGTTTAAATTCTTGGTCCAAGGCTTTGGGAAAATCACTAGGATCCAATTGTAAGCTATGTCTCTCCAAGTAAGTTTGAAGCTTCTTGATTCCATCTTCTGCCATGTGTTTCTTAAAATATTCTCCTCCTGTTCCTGTTGAATTTTTACAATAATTTACTATTATTTTTGGTGGACCTTAGAGATTATTGGAAGAAAGGGAAATAGCATATAGAAAATTGTTAAGTATTACAGCGTCTTTTTGAGAGAAAGTCATTTTCCCTCTCCTCTTTATCTGTTGCTTCCATATTTGGGAATTACGTGGAAGAGGGGATTGAAGAAAAAAGAAATATAAGATACAAGATATAAACGTTGGCTAATATTGTTTTATTGTTTCACTGAATGAAGAATATGTTCAATGCAACTTTGCTTCAAGGCTACCCTTTATTTTTTCTCCTTGCTGCTTGCTACTATTGTGAAATATGCTTCACCAGTTGGTACATATTTTTTGGACTATAGTTGGTACATACGGTAATTGATGTGATGTGGTTATCCATTCCTTATATGGGCTTGTCATTGTTTGAACCTAGAACCAAAGCTTGTGGACATATCAAATCTCTATTGTTTTATATGAAAGAACTTCTTGTCTTTAATTTTTTTGGTAAGTAAAATTTTATTAAAATGTAAAAATTTACAAAAGAAAGCTATGCTATTTCGCCAAGTGTTTTGCCAACTTGGTTGTAGAACATAGATGCTAGGGTATCCCCTGAGCACATGTGATAAATCATGCAAAACAAATAAAGTGACACCGCCATATTCAACTACTAAGGCAATGCAAATTGAAAAAAAGAACTTCTTATCTGCCAAACCATTGTGGGAACTATGGTGTTCAGTTCAATTCCTATGCTCTCCTTCTTTAGTTTACTTAGCAAAAAGAAAATAAAAGTGATGGTCGTTGCATGCACGGAAGTCCGAGTTGCTATTTGAAATTTTAGTAACTTGAAGTTCGATTAGTTTGTTTAAGAGGTCAAGTGAATTGAAAAGGAAAAATGGACTATAGAGATTTTAAGAAGGATTTAGTCCCATTTTTATTTGAGCATAATTGAAGTGTATTCCAGGCTTATTGTTAAATAGTTTCTTTTTCCTCAATACTAGTTTAGACATATAAACATGGGTTCATATAGTTTAAATTGTTGGTCTAAGGCTTTGGGAAAATCACTAGGATCCAATTGCAAGCTATGTCTCTCCAAGTAAGTTTAAAGCTTCTTGATTCCTTCTTTTGCCATAATGTTGCTTACAATTTTCTCCTCCTATTCTTGTTGAATTTTGATTGTAATTTGCTGTATAATTTGCTATTATTTTTGTGGACTTTAGAGATAGTTGAAAAGAATGGGAAATAGCATATAGAAAATTGTTAAGTATTACGGTGTCTTCTTGAGTGAAAGTTATTTCCCCCCTCCCCTTTATCACTTGCTTGCATATCTGGGAACTAGGTGGAACGGGGTATCGAAGAAAGAAGAAATAGAAGATACAATATGTAAACATTGGCAAAGATTGTTTTATTGTTTCATTAAACGAAGGACATTCTCAATGCAACTCTGTCTCCAAACTGCTTTTTACTATGCTTTTTTCTCTTTTCTACCTGCTTTTACTATGAAATATGCTTCACAAATAGGTACATATATTTTGGACTATACCTATGTGTGCTAATTTTTCTACCATTAGCTATTGATGGCCAAAGTGAAGCCATTACCTATACTTATTTCATAAGTTAATGTTCGTTGTCCTCGTATTTCACCCCGCCCCTTTTATATTTTTATGTTCCTTGTGCTCTATAATTATGTGATTTATGTTGAAGGATCCAACATTGCATAAATTGTGTGATTATGTGCCATTACCTTAACTTGTGCTCTATAACTTTGTCCATCTTGGAGGCTCCAACATTACATAAATTGCCTGAAAGAGTGACTAATTTGTTGGAACTCTAGGCAATTCTTATTTATTCTATTTCAAATATTAGTTACACGAGTCATGAAATTATTCCCAACTATTTAACATTTTTCATTTGGAGACTGTGGCAACAGGCGAGAAGACTTTGGAGTTTAGAAGTATGCTTAGTCAATTTCGTAGAAGCTTTTCCTTTTTGTGATTACAATGTGTTGGTTTTGCATTCCATGGTTTTGTAATAATTGTTAAATATGTATATTTAATCAATGAAAAATTCCATCTGACTGATCCTAAAATATGCTGATTTCAAACGACACTAAATGCACCCCCATCAATGGTGGAAAAGGATTTTTAAGGTTGATCAGGAGTATTTGATTATTTGATTCAACCCATTCCATTTTTGGTGGAAATCGACAAAGCAAGTTATTAATATCATGGGTTTCATTTTCTATTAAAGCGGAGGATACGACCACTATAAGCTAATAATTGCAGTTCTTTTTGACGATGTACAATTGTCCTTCATTCTACATTGCTTATTTAGTTTGAACTCATAAGGTGCTAACTATGATTACTTTATCTTCTATCTGATTTTGTTGAACACAAAACCTACCCGTTACCATCTAATTCTGCCAAACACAAACTACTTCCATCCCATTTTCATGCAATAACAACTATTCTATTTTCTTTGTTGTTAAAGGTGCATAGGCTGCTTCAAATTTTCTAAACAAGAGTTTTTGTTTTAAGCCAAATCAGGAATGTAGTTAATAGACTGTTTCATAACTTCTGATGGAAATATACATATACATTTAGAAGTTATGAAACAAGAGCGACGTGGGATTCTCAATATCCTCTTACCTCATTATCATGTGTTATAGTTGTATATTTTGTTACGTCTTTTCTTCTATACGATGCATCGAATTTGGCTTTATTTAATAAAATCTGCTTGAATGATTGGATGATCACTATGATTATAATACTGGACAACTTTTTTCTCGTGCAGAAATAATGGGTGTAGCAATTGTATACGTTAGAATTTCTACTTTTAGTCTCTTAGATAATGTGAATTTTTGTTACTTGGGTTTGTTGTAGCTTTCATGTTGGGAACGAAGACCAACAGAAATGTTCAATGCAAAGTCTATGTGACACTCCATTAGATGAGCATCAAAGTTGGTACACAATGTAGAACCTTGAGATGATTGCTCAATTATCAACTGATGCTCTTTGGGTTTTTTTTTTTTTTTTTTTTTTCCTTTTTTTGTGTGTGTGGTTCAGTCTCATTGTATTGCATATCCCCTGTTGAATACTAGCCCTCAATCATTGCTTAAACCTGCTAAAATTAAGGAAACAATGAACCCTAATGCAATCAATGAAGAAACCAATTAGAACCTTGAAGAATTTCTGCTGGTTACCAAGGATGTATGTAGCATGCAAACAAAATGAAATGTTTGTTTAAGTCCTTGCTGCTTCATTTGGGTTACAGCACCAGTGGGATATAATTTTTCCATATAATATACTATTCTTTAGTGATGTCATTGAAACTCCTGATATGGAAGTGAAACTAGCAAATATGGTCTTCCATAACTTTGGATTGCTGTGAGTGATGCAGGTTAAATACTTGCTGGACACTCCTACAATATTTCATGCAAGGTAGCTGTTTGATTGCAATATCTGTTACATTACATACATGCTTTGCCAAAAAAAGAAAAAAAAAAGCATAACCTGATGTTCTTGAGGAGGGAGATGACGTGCATTTACTTAATCAAAGGGGTTGCTATTCTTCTTATACAATTGTCAGCCCTAGTTATACAATCATACAACTATCTAGTGTGAAAAGGTATTCTGTTCAACTTTTTTGTTCCTTTTGTTTTCTTATAATTGGGTTTGATTTTTGCTCAACGTGGTTGTGATGTAATCTTATTAGCACTTCGTATTTCGTCTAAGGAAACCAAGCCACAAAGAACGACAAGGTCATAGGAAAAAGTAGGTAGTAACCATCATTTTTGTGGTTACCGTTTACAATTTTGGTGATGCTTAACTTTGATTGTGATTAAGTCTCGTACTCTCCAATGTAAAACTCAATATCAAACCTTAAAATTTGCCTCACAAATCAATTTTAGGTTTTACTTGCACGACCACCAATTTCTTCTTTTCAGCCTCTAAAACTTGATAAAATTTGCTCAAGGTTAAAAACCTTTCCCTATTGGTAGACTACTCTTTCACTAGAGTTGGCTGGCCTATACCTTATTATTATGAGTACATAACGCTGCCCCATGAGAGCATCTTTGCCCTCAAGGATGAGATGGAGATGGTTTGTTGTGTCCTGTGCCCTCTCTACTTTAAAGTAGGACAACAATGAAGGTTAGATGCAACTAATGCTAATCTATACAACTATACAAATTTACTATACTAGCATAATGTGGTAGCATCCCTCTTAATTATGATTGTAAGCTTGTAAGTAAATCTGTCCATTTTTTGATCCCAGTGGTGTTGTACACAGTTGGTAGGCAACCTGATGATGAAAATACAACTCTTTTGCTTGCACTGTTAGAGGAAGAGTAAGCTAAGTTTGTAGTTTCTCCTTTGTTCAAGGAAACTGGTGACATCGGAGTCATGTCTGTGTTGTTGTTTGCTGAAGTTCTGGAATTGATTGAATTTTTCTATTATGCTACTTGATTGTGTGACGTGATTTAGTTGATGATCTGAATTTCTATCCCGGTAAGTTCTTGGCTGGTCATTGTTGAATTTTGCAGATGTAACCCTATCTGATGAGGAATCTGATCTTCAGATTTTTGTTGTGGCATTGATTAGGTCTGTTGTTCAACTGTAGTGGATTCTGTTGAGTGCATCTGTTTGTTCACTTGTGCTGTCTTAAAATGTCCAGGTGTCGGTTGAATATCTGGTAATTTAGAATGTGTAACAATATATGCTGAATCTATGCGAATTGTGTGCACTGCTGAACTTCTTTGTTGGCCAATTTGTGTAATTGTTGATTTGGGCTATCCATTGTTGAAGTTGCCTTTAAAGATGGCGGTTTGAAGACTTGATAATCATTGTCCTGCTGTGTCATTTGATATTTGAAGGATGAAGGTGTCATGGCGGCTTTGATGTTTGGATCAAGACCATCTTCTGTGTGACATAACCAAGGGAAAGATGCATATGAAAAACAGAATTGGAGATTTCTTGCAACATTGCCTATAAATTTTTCCATGTAACAAATTTCTAGCACATCTTGTTTCATATTGGCTCCTATAACCTATAATAATTGGCTTATCCCCGTGTAATTGGCTTCTAGAACATCTTGTACATGCATATATGATATAATGCCATGAGGCCCAAGGGCAGTTCCAGTTTTTAATTAGTCCATCTTT
>JAOVVI020005931.1:0-16040 GCA_028571085.2 Nepenthes alata
GTCATGCTTTGATTTATAAATTCCAAACTTGTTCTATATATAACTAATGCTTGAAATCCATAAGGCCCCCAACTAAGCTAAGTACTTTTAGCTTATATTTTGCAGATCAAGTTCTTAGTTAACAAGATGAGCATGGTTTATACTAAATATAAAAATATTTTTCTTGGATGGTGTACACCAACAAGAAAAGTGTTTTCAACGATGAAATTTTTTGTCAGTAAAAATATAATTTTTGTTGTCAAAAACAATAACAGTGAAAAATTTTTATCGTTATTTTTTATATCTTTAAAAGTATAAAAAACATACCGTGTGTAAGGTGCATGTGAGTTACAAAATTCCACATTAGAAAATGAAAAAAATGCACAGAAAAATTACTTTAAAGAATGTAACACTCATCTGCTAATTTTATGTAATCATATTGAACTAAGGAATAGTTCATGTTAGGTTTGAGGTCTATTTATGGACTCAAATGAAATCTCAAGTATTAGTCTGTATGAGATATACGACATAAAGGATACCTAATTGGGGCTCATACATCCAATTGATAGAGTCTAGTTAATGGCGCAACAAGGGATAGGTGCTTGTGTACCAGCCTTTTGGCCATGGCTCTAGCCTTTGGTACAGTACTTCAATTGTTTTCATCTCATTTCATTTGAAATGTTGGAAGAAGAGAGAGAATAAGAAGAAAAGAAGAGAAAGAAATAAAAAGAAAAAGAATGGAAGGTGATTTTGAAAAAAGATATTGAAAAATCTTTTCAATTTGGTTAAAATAAGTGCATTTTAAGTTATTCCTCTTCATTTTAGCTATTGAATTCCTTATATTTTCGCTCCTAAGCTTCATACATGTACTTGTTATTGCTTCCATTTGTATTTAGAGTGTACATATGACCAATTGGTTTTTATTTTTTGATATTTTAATGTTTAAGTGCAGAAGCTCACAATTAGTCCTAAAATTTTGAAATTTGTGGAAGAAATCCTTTGCATACTTAAGAAAGACCAAGAATTTAATGATTCTCCACAACCATATTTGTGATAATATTATTTATATTCAAATTCTAGAAAAATATTTGCTTTATAGAGATACTTTAATATATTATGACATATATTTAACGGTAATATGTAAATCCATATGTTAATAGAGAAATATTAATGATAATATATTATAATATATTTTTAATATTTGTGAAATAAAAGGTCGTATGCCTAAATACGTGTGTTGAAAAATTGACATTTGACATAGGATGTAAGATGTAACCAACTCATAATTTTAAATTGTGACTTATAATACTATTTATAGGATATGATAAATAGATCGACCTTCATTATTTTGCCCTACTAGCAAGAAATATAATTGGACCTTGATTCTAAATTTTGTATTTTTGCCCATTGTTCATGGTAAAATATTTATTATTATTCATACCATGATTATATATCTTACTGACCCTTATAATTAATCACCTTTCATATTATTAAGCTTGAGATCACTATAGACGAGAAGGACTGCGGCATGTTCTTCGAAGAATTTTTATGGGAACATGATATATTTATATTTATTTTAGAATTTCTATTTAAGTTTAAGTGTGATGCAATTTTCTTATGATCATGAATTAAAAGTAATGTTTGCCTAAGCTCGGTTCTCAAATACTTTTCTTGTCAACATGTTTGACTGTGTTAGGCTTAAGTATATGTTATAAATTAGACTAACAAGAAGGAATGAGAAGTGAGAGGTCAAATGGAAGAAATTCGACCATATCATAAGATATATATATATATATATATATATGTTTATTTATTTATTTATATTTAGGAGTTACTAATAGATTTTTGTACAACATTATTTGTTAGATATTAGAGGTCTTAATTTTGTTTAAATGATACGGGTCATAACAACGGTGGTATCAAAATAAGTTGTTATGAGACTTAATAAGTACCATAAGAGGATCTAAACCTGTGATTTTGGTGTCATAGGTACAAAATTGTCAAGAAACTATGGAGACAAAAACTTGCCTAACATTAAACAGATCCATGGGGTCTTGAAGAGAATGGTTGAGATCATGAACGAAATGATCCCTGTGTTGCATAATCCCAAGAATGACGGAGTGGGTGGAAACCCTAATGACAGAAGGAACGTCTAAAAAAGATTTTCTAATGAACCTGTTTCCATATTTTTGGAAGATATAGATCCAAAATAAAAATTAAAATTAAATCCGTTGAGTAGAGAAAATTGTTAAGGTAATCAACTGCCTCAACGATAAAAACCTTAAGTTGTCTACTTACAAACTTGATGGGGATGCTAACTATTGGCGGACAATGAAAAAAATGATAATGGGATGAGAGAATAAGGAAATAATTTGGAATATGTTTGTTTAGACCTTTTTCAAATACTTCCTAACAAGCTTTCGTGAGCAAAAGGAAAATAAGTTCATATGATTGAGGCTAGTGAACTATACGGTAACGGATTATGATGTTAAATTCATTGTGCTAGTCTCCTTTGCTCCCAATTCATGCTAGATTAGGCAAGGTGGGCTCAAAAATTTCTAGAAGGCATGAAGGACATAATGAGGCAGTTGGTGCTTGTTCATAAGCTGACTCGGACAAAACTGGAGATTGAGAGAATCCCACAAGAGGTCTAAATTCTAGACATGGAGATTAGGTTGTCCACCAATATACAATGGAAGCCAGAAGGGCAATCACAAATGAAGATCCCATACGAGCATTCTTGGAAATTCCATGGAAGGTGACCTATTTTAAACAATTAGGAGCTTGCTTCAATTTCAATCAAGTTGGGCTCATGATCAAGGATTACTCATTTTAATAAGATAAGTGAACCGGAAGCCTAATGTGCCAAGAACAACGTATTCTATCATTGTCAAGAATATCCAAGATTTCTCTTTGGTGGTTAAACGTAAATTTTTAATTTTTGAAACAGTATGTGTTGATGATTTAGTTGTGTCACTGAAAATTTTGTCATGTTTATACACCACCAATGAACTTAAATTACACATTAAAGGTCCACCCCTATATGTAGGTTTATGATTGCAAGTGTGTGGTAAGGGTACATGAGTAAGAGTTATTGGCTTATTTGATGTTTTTAGACATGATCAATTTTGATGTCATATTTGGTATGAATTAGTTGCTTGTTATCTTGTAAATGTGGATTATTTTTATAAGAAAGTTTATTTTTCTATTCTAGGGTGTCAATCCTTTGAATTTGAAGGAAATAAGTTTAATGAGTTGACAAGTTTAATTTCAAAATTGTATACAATTCATTTGATGCAAGATGGGTGTGTAGCCTATATTACTTAGGTCACTTCTATTAAAAGACACAATATGCATGTTGAACAAATTTTGGCAGTACAAGAATTTGAAGACATGTTTTCAGAATATTTACCTGGATTGTCAATGAGCAGGGAGATTTAGTTTTCTATTGACTTGGTTTTAGGTCCCCACCAATTTGTAAGGATTTGTATAGGATGTCCCATTTAAAGTTAAAAGAGTTAAAAAAGCATTACAAGAATCACCAGAGAAAGTTTTTATTCCACCGAATGTAATGTCTTGCGGTGCTCCCATTATATTTGTAAAAAAGAAAGATGATTCGAGGAAGGACTATCAAGAGTTAAATTAGAGGACAAATAAGAATAAATACACTTTACTAAAAAATTAATAATTTATTTGATCAACTGTAAGAAGCTCAGATTTTTTAAAAAAGTAATCTTTATTTGAATTATAATTATTTAAGAATTAAGAAAGTGGAAATACCAAAAAGTGCTTTTCAAGCAAGGTGTGACAACTATAAAATTTTGGTGATACCATTTGGTTTGACTAATACCCTAACAATATTTCTAGATTTAATGCACTTGTGTTGAACCATTTTGGATAATTTTGTGGTGTCTTTTTGTGAGATATGACTACTAATATTTTTTGTATTCATATTTAAATCATAATGATTGAGCAAATTATTAAAGATTGTGGATTTAGGTGAGGAATTAAGAGTTGGACTATTAGGTTAGGCACCTAATAGGTGCAAAAGCCACACATGAACTTAATTGAATCAGTGTCTTCACGGGTGATCTATGTAGAAAGGGTGCTCATGCTCATTTATTTTAGTATCTTTGCGTGTGATACATGCACAAAGGATGCATGTACGTAAGTTAAAATGGCCTTCATGCCTGATGGGTATATGATTGGTGTACGTATACTAGTCTATTTATAAAAAAAAATTTAATAATTTTTTTAGCCCACTTTTGCAAAAATTTAGAAGAGAAGATGAGAAAAGATAGAATGAAAAGTGAGAGGAGATTTTGGAGCCAAACTTTAAAGGACCGTTTAGAATTAAGTTTAATTAAGTGAAGTTCATGCCTAAGTTCTTCATCTTTCCTTAAACTTTCCTAGTTTCTCTTCATGATTGCTTTAAAACATGAGAATCCAAGTTCTTATATTCCATGCATGTGTTTAGCCATGTCCCATTTTATGTTTGGCTTGCATTCATAGCACTATCTAATTGTTTTAAGATTTTAAAGGTACACGCCAAAGTTCATAAAATATTTTTTTTTTTGGATATCCTTAAATTTGAAGTTATTGTAGAATATCCTTCTTATATGTCTCTTATTTTACAAGAATTCTAGAAAATCTCTACCATGAAACTAAGCTAAGTTATTTTTCTTTCCATTGTCGGAATTACATATAATATTTTATAGATGTTTTTTTACATTTGTTTCAAATGATCTGTTATAAAAAAAATTTTAAAATATATTATGAAATATCAAAATATATTATTAATAAGATAGGGTTATCTAAAAACCTACCTACGGATTATAATAGCCAATAAAGTTCTCATTTATAGAGATAATATGTAGACAACCTATCCATAAATTTTAAATATTGGAGTATGGCCCATATTCATGGGGTATATGTCAGACTCAAACCCAAAAATTTGTTTAATGATATTAAATTTAAATAAATTAATAGATTATTAAGGTTAATTTTGAATTCATGTTAAAAATTAAATTTTGGATCGTATTGGTGCAAATATAAGTGGCATGTAATGTGCGTTAGAGCCACGGATGAATATATTTTAGACATAATCTCTTCATCTGATGGGTGCATAAGAGGCATTTGTTTATATATGTTCTAGAATAGTATCACCTGAGATAAGGTTGATGGGTTTATCAATGCTTGACCCACACCAAATCAATATTCTTGGGCTAGTCTACCTATTGAAAGAAGTTGTGGTTGATTCTGCTCATTTTTTTGACAGTTTTGAGAGAAGAGAGAGAAAGAGAAGAAGAAAAAAAGTAGAAGAAGAGATGAGGAGAAGGAATAAGTGCATTTGACATGAATTCAAGCTAATTTTTGATAAATTTAAATAAATATAAGTATATCTAAACTCATTTCTTTTTTATTATTAAATTTTTTAAAAACTTTTTTAGTATTTTTGTCTAAATACTCATGCATGTGATATTTATTTACTTTCTTTGATTATATTTTGCATGTATATTATTTTTATTCCCATTCCGTGAGATTTTGAAAGCTTACCTCTTAAAGTTAAGCATGTTATATTGAAATTCAGAAATCTTTGATAAACCATCCTTACATGTCTATTTTATGTAAGTATTGTGGTAAAAACTCTATTTTGATTCTATTAAAATGTATAATTTTTTCATATTTGAGAAAAAAATTGAATGTTCAATTTTTTGGTGTAAAATTTTTAATTTTAGTTAAATAAGAACTATTATAGATAATTGACTACAGATTTTTGAATATATCATAATATGTTATTTATAAATTAAATATTAAACCTAACATTTACAAGTTAGAAAAGTCATGTTTGAACTTGACTATAGAAAATAATATATAATTGATTGACTATAAATGATAAATGGTGGCATATGGCCTATCTATGTGAAAGTATAGATATTCGACCATTATTTGTGAGGTTATCGTCAATCATTGGTTTTTATATTTTCACACATGTTTTGCCTATTTTATTGCATTTTTGACATTTTTTGCATTTTTATTTTTGATTATGATTATTGTCCATTACATGTTTGTTTACTATATCTACAAATAAAAAATTATATATATCTTGTTTAGCGTTAGACTAACTTTTATCGTCATTTGCTAACTTTTCATATTGGAAGACTCGAATATATTTGTATGGATTTCATACATTGGAGAACCTTGTCAAAAAAAAATTATTTTCAGGATACTCTAGTTGTATTTTAATTATTCGATCAAGAGTTTGTTATTTCAATTTTAGATCATCTATATTGATCCAAGTGCCTTTAATTTACATTTTAGTTATAATGTTGGATATTTCATTATCGAATTTTAATGCGTCCTCCAGATCCGATTTGTTATACGAGTTATAAAGTTGTTTGATCTTTCTCACTGGGTCAAATTGAAACGGGTCCGTTCTTCACTCATGATAATTTGGATCCTGTATATTACAACTAAATAAATGAGAGATTAGAGAATTAGCGGGACTTATTTTTCAGTATATCCTCTAATATTCAACTTAGAAATCTTTCTCAAATGGATAGAAAGATACGAAGATGTAAGAATGTGTGTGTGGATGATGCACGGGTTTGAAGATTGATTACTTGGGTGCGTCTAATTAAGAGAGCTCTGAGAGAAGGTAGTGCACTCGATGGGAAGCGGCTTGGAGATGACGACGCGCTTGACAGGGAGCGGCTTGGAGACGATAGTGCAGTTAACAGGGAGTGGCTGGTGAGAGAGAGTGTGTGAGAGCTATGAGAGACTTCTTGCCAACCTTTTAGGCAGAGAGTCGTCCTTTTGTATCCTTGCCAGTGTGCCTATCCCCTACTCGTGGGAGCGAGGGAGTATTCATGGCACTTGAGCCTGTTTAACCCTGCTTGGATATCAATGATGGTTGACGATTGTTCACGCAGATTCGGCGAGCTATCATGAGGATTGCATGTATCCATTATGGAAACTGTGACCACCTGAGAAAATTCCTTCCTTCTTCGCGGCAATGCTGGAGGTAGCGAGTATGGCAATTGCTATTAGAGGAGATTTGCTAGATCGCTGTTACCATTTTGGGAGAGATTGCATGATCGCAAGCAATATTCTGGAGATATTCGCTGAGTTGTCCTTGGGTGATTTTGGCAAGTTCTTCCCACCTGTGAGGTGCTATGAGGTGGGCATCATCGCCCGTTTTTAGCTAGTTGGTCCTGGGTCGACCTGCCCGGGTTGACCATTTAGCAACTTAGTCCTGAGCCTTTGCGGGAGTGAGCCGTGGGCCGCAATTCTCTGGGCCCTTTGCTTATCCGTGAGCCTTGTCTCTGGGCCGGCCCATTTACGGCGATACCCATCAGATTTGATGATACTTTTCTTTAGTTACAATTATTGGTTATTAGGTGATAAAGTATTGGAGCCACTTTCAGATGTACTTTTAAATTCTCGATTTTGCCATATTTATTATCTGATTATTTAATGGTATTTTTTATAGAATTGCATCTTGGTAGTTGGATTGGGATTAATTCAATTGTTGAACTAATTTATTTATGGATTTTGATTTATGATGTATTTTAATTTCAGGTTTTAGAATAGGGATATAAAAGTATCACGTAAATCAACCTTCATGTATTCACCCTAGCCGATGAGTTTTATCACGGTTATTTGATTCATTATTCATTTTGTACTTTTTAATGTTTCACTTCTATTGCTATACCTCGAATCTATTTGTTAAGTTTTTGTCTCCCCTTACATCATCACCCTTTCAAACTTGTAGGATAGGGAATTCTCGAGAGTTTTGGACCAGCAAGTATTTCTTGTTGGAGGGCCCTGATTAATAGGAAGAGGATGTTTCATGTATTTTAATGATGTTATGGGACAAAAAATTTCAATGTTACATGTATAATTTGGCATGTATATAATATGCTATGGCATGGATATGGAGCTGTATATGTAGTTGGATTTATGTATTATTAATTCATGGGACCTAATACACTTTAAAATTATAGATGTAGTATTATTATAATTGAGCAGATTTGAGAAATCATAGGTCAAATTAGAGTGAATTTGACTGTAACATGAAACATTATAAGTTTTATATCATGTGGTTGTCTAGATTTTTTAAATCTAATGTTATATATAATAATCTAGGTCGTGATAAATTATAGTATTAAAACAAGTTATAAAGGGACTTCTCAAGTGATCAATAGGATCTAAACTTCCTAAATTATGGTCTGATAGGTAAAAGATATATATAAGTGAAGGTAATGCAGAATCTAACTAAGAGAATGCACATCTCACGGTTATGAGAATGGTTGAGATCATGAATCATTTATGTCGTGACCCTAATTTAAACATAACCCATAACCCGAATCGAAACGTTGCACAAAAATTCATCAGTAAATTATTAACATCATTGAATATGAATCATCCAAGGAAAATTGGTCATGTTTAGTTTAACTTGACTTCCAAATATCATACCTATTCATACATATGGAGGCCATAACATGCTATAACCAAATCCTACAATTAGCAATACATGAAAATAGGTAAAATGTACGGCCACTTGGCCACCCACAGCAAACTATACCTGACAAGATATTTAAAGCATTGAAATTGTTTTTTCAACAACAAATATTTCTAAAATATACAATTTCACAATATTTTTTAAGGATCATTAGGAAATATTTACAGTTTAAAAACTGTTAAGTGATCCAAATTCACTAATCTAAAAAAGGTGACAATATAAAATAAACTAAAAATTCAATAAGTAAATTAAAGATAATGTAATAAACATGGGCATGAATGAACAAATGACAAATGAAGAATGAAACAAATGCCAAGAACCCCTTTTGATAAATTATAAGTCATTGAGGTTGGTTCAAACTCTAACCCCATAAACTGAGCCATACTCTATTATTTAGATCCATGGATGGTATATCTAGAAAATATCCTATAGACTAGGATTTTCCCTCTCTTGTCGATCACAGGTGAACCATATACAACCATATACATGTTCAAATGTAAGCTTATCTATCAATTTTTTATGATTGCTTATTTGAATAAATGATGAAAAAAATCTTCATAAATAATTTTTTTTTCCAAAAAATGGAAGCAATATGAACTTTTATGAAATAAAATATAGAGATTTTTTTATGACTTTTAAGAAACTTGAATATGCTAGAAGATTATTCACAAACCTTCAGAAATTTCAACACTTTTAGAAGAATAACATGAACATAAATAATATACATCAAAATTTAAACATATGAAAGATGGACACGCATGAAAACCAAACATTTAAAGAGGCATAAATAAACTCTTGTTTGAACTTAGAAGTATAAAATCTAATAATATTAATAGAATAGAAGAGGAAATTCTAAACTTTCTATAAAGAAGTGAAGAAATAGACTAGGGATTCACTTGCCTTAAGTTAAATTTACTCCAAAATCACCTTTTGTTTTTTTTTTTCTATCTCTTTTTCTTTCTTCTCTTTCTCTCTTTTCTCTCAAAATTTATAGAAAATTTGACTGGATTATAGTCTTTAAATATCCAGATTGTTGCATAAGCATTAGTTTTGCACCTACCAAGCGTGAGGCTATTACATTGCCAAGTGCATCTTTTATGTGAGACCTAAGGCACACACTTATATGCTTGCATACACAAGCATGCATCGTTGATGTATTAGGCACGACTCCTAGTATCATGCACAAACAAGCTTCCCTTCATATGCCCCTTAGATGACCTAACATTGCTATCCTTGCCCCAAGCGCTGCTCATGTGTTGGGTTAGCGTTGATTCTCTTCCCTCAATTATTTGATTTTTTACATGAATACACATGCCACTCCAAAATCTAAGATGTACCATGGTTGGTTGAGCAAGAGGAAATCTAAGAGGGAAGATGGGGGTTGACAAGAGATTCACAAACGAATGTGTTCCTATTTTCTTGGATAATCTAAATCCAACCAAAGCTAAAATAAGAATGTGAATAATGGAGAAAGTTTTGAAGTAATCGGCTGCCAAGAGAATAAGAAGGTAAGCTTGGCCACATACAAACTTGATGGGAAGGCTAACCACTGATGGGCCATGAACAAGGGAGTTTTAAACCAAAAGATAATGAGATTTTGTGGGCGGTGTTCATGGAGGCCTTCTACGATAGGTTTTTTTCTTTTTGGTGAGCCTCTAGGGGTAGGAGGATTATCATGAATTTGAACTAAATAGGTCAAATCAATAAATAATTAACTTTTAATTAATAAACAAAATAAATCCCATACCGGATGTGATATTACAAACAAACTAAAAATTTTATCATCAAATAATAAATAATATAAATCATCCCAAAACTCATAAGAGGATTTCGTTGGATAATCGTCTGGATAATATAAAAATGATCTGCTTCAAACAGTCATAAGGGGGATAAGTAAATAATAACAACAACTTATTCACATAATATAATAAATTCATAAATTCTTAATATGTTAGCCTACACTTGGCCAACTCCAATGTCCAAAGATACAACTTATAATAAATCTAATCCACAAAGAACAAAATATATTCGATATCATTCATCTAAGTAGATGCAATACTACCAGAGTATACGATACCACGTCAAATCTCGTCCAACTCTTGCAGATATCCAAACCCTCTATTTTAAAGGGATAAAATAAAAAAATATGAACCTAAAGCTCAGTAAATATCATATATATAAATAAATATGTCTAATAAATTAGAGAAATGGTTCAAAATATATTTTTAAAAAGTACAGATAGTAAATAAAGATCCAAAATCGTCGATATTAGAAGTCAAATCATTAAATCGAAATAAAAATCTAATATCAAAACAATAGTGGTTTCATACTCAAATCGTTTAACAAATCAATACAGATATCTAATTAGAAAACGGTCCTCTCAAAAAGTATATATATATAACAGAAGTGATTTGGATGTTAAAATTAAATGATCAGATGTCCAATCAAGCGGATGTCTAGTCAAAGTGTGATCTAGAGTAGAATCGGATAATCAAATAATCAGATCAAATAGCTAGATGTTCTAATTGCAAGCACAAATAATAGAAGCCAGATCAATGCCATAAATAAATAATCCTTAGTCTGGATGAAAATATATAATTAAAATTAAATGTAAAAGATATGCCAAAATCTATCTGTGGATAAAAATTAGTGAGTCTCAAAATCAAAGTCCAAATCAAAGTTTGAATATAAATTCATACAAAAATATAAAGTATACACTAAATTTGAGTTACAATTATTTAAAAACTAACTTAAGAAAATGGTTACTTCTAACTCGATAACCTTAGGCTAGATTAAATGTTGGTAAGGCTAACATGTTAGGCCACCTATATACTCTATTTTTCATAGGTAAGGTTACTAACTATATTTTGTCATTCATAATTCTGGATACAATTTATTAAGTTATTAGATATATTAGAACGTTCAAATATATTAAATTCTATTTTAAATACTTGAAAGACGACCAGGTCATTATAATAGAGTCTTTCCGATTAGTAGTAAGAAATTTTAGATAACAAATATCTCCCTATCAGGAATTGGCTAGATAACAGATAACAGATAGTAGTGACCACAATCCCCATACACATGTATGTGAAAATGTATAACCTAAAGGAAGTTTCATACTCGTTTTCATATAGATATATTAATATAAAAATATACAATATTGAATATTTTTTAAACTTTTATAAAATAATAAAATCTTTCAAAAATCACAAAACATGAATAAAAACTCCCAAATTGATTGAAAAAGTATACATGCATATACAAAATAAATAGACTTGATGTATTAAAATAACATACATGTTAGTAAAATTTTTAAACAATAGTCAAAATATATTATATGTAAAATTATACCAAACATAGGGATTACAAATACTTACTTCAACATTATACCCAGTAAATCAGGTAAAAAGATACTCCAAAATACCTGAACAACTCCTTCTGTCTCCTGCCGTGCGTGCCTCTCACACCTCTCTCTCTCCCCCTTTCTCTCTTCTTCTTTCCGCTGTCTCTTCCCTTCTCTTCTTCTCTTCCGTCTTCCTCAGCCACATGTGCTCCTCACATCTCCGCCTTCCTTTATTCCTCTCTCCTCTTTCACTCTCTGGCTGCACGTTCCTCCACACCACACCTCTGCCTTCTCCTCCCTACCGTGTGCCTCCTCTCCTTCCACACCACTGCTCCCTCTTCTTCTTCTCTTTCTCCTTCTCCCCTCTCCCTCTCTCCTTCCACTCTACTGCACCACCACTCCCTATCCCCTTTTTATCTTTTTTTTTCTTTTCTTTCTTTTTTTCATTTTCCTTTTTCTTATTTATTTATCCTTTACTTTTTTATTATCCAACTTGTGCTTGGGCACCAATACTAGTACGCCTCAGGTGACAACAATTAATCCGAATATCTTTTAAATTTTTACAGTATTTAATCAATTTTCATCACATCTAAATTATTCAAAATTATAATTAATATTGAAATAATCCAAATGGGAATCCAAATTGTTACAAGGATAAATTTTCAAGGCTAAACCAATCAAATTGCTCCGTGTCAAAATATAATGAAAATTTTATGAAGCAAGCTTGATTCGTGCCACATTTATTGCTTGACGAAGCTAAGTGAGTGCAAAAATTTTTGCTAAGTTTTGAAAGATATAGTTCAATGATATTATCATTTAGTTGAGGGCTAATAGTGGCGTATTAGATTGAGCCTTACTCATTGAGTAAGAGATTGAATGGAAAAGTTTTTTTGAGAAAAAATACAAGTCATGAACAATAAAACTCCAAATTAGGTGAATCTGATAAGAGGATTAAGTCTAAAAATAAGGGAATCAAAAAAGCTATAGAGGTCCAACTAGCACCTAGAGGACAACACTCGATGATGCCCTGCAGGTTTTGTGGACATTTCCATGGAAGTAGCGTTGCTACAAATAATCTAAAGTGATTTTTAATTATGGCCAATTTGGTCATATAATCAAAGCATGCCCCCACCCATTAAGGCAAACAAGTAGTAAGCCCAGTGCTTTGGGGAAGGCTATGTCATCACAACTAAGGATGCTAAAGCATCCCTTTTTGTAGTAGAAAATAAACCTTTAATCTTTGAGACTTTTGCACATGTAGTATTGGATATTAGGTATACACATTCATTTGTATCCCCAGAATTTATTTGCCATTTGTATTCACCAATTATAAGTTTGGATTATATGTTAGTAATATCTACATCTATGTGTACAGCTTTAATAGTTGACATTATTTACTATAAATGCATAGTTTGGGTTCATAGGTTTAAGTTGTCAATAGAAATGATATTGTTGAATATGCATAACTTTGATATAATTATAATTATAGATTGGTTGGCATGTTATAATGTCAATGAGTACTATTCTATAAAAGAGTATATCTCTCATTTTTGGGGCGTCAACCCTTTTATTTTCAATTAAGGAAGTATAAGAAGTTAGAATATGTAATTTCTACATCATATGTAAGTCAACTGATCCAAGGTGGGTGACAAGCACATATTACCTATGTTACCACAATCGAAAGTCATAATAGGTTAGTTGAAGAAAATTATGTGGTAAGAGAGATTGAGAATGTATTTTTGAATGATTATTTGAATGTCTTCTAGTTAGGGAGATCAAATTTTTTTATTGATTTGGTATCGGAATTAACACTAATTTCTAGAGCATTGCTTATGATGACTCATTTAGAGTTAAAGGAGTTGAATAAATAGTTGAAAGAACTATTAAAAAAAGGATTTATTCGACTAAGGCTATCACCTTGGTGCATTGTATTTTTTGCGAATAAGAATGATGGATCTATGAGTTGTGCATACATTGTCACAAATTCAACAAGACCACAATTAACATAAGTGTTCCTTGTCAAAGATAGATAATTTGTTTCATTAGTTACAATGAGTTAAGGTATTCTCTATAATTGATATTTAGCAAAGTCTGATCACTTAAGGATCAAAAGGGAAATGTATCGAAGATGACTTTTAAAATGAAGTATAACTATTATGGGTTTTTAGTAATATCATTCGAATTAACTAACGCCCCTATAATATTCATAAACATGATAAATTAGGTGTCTCAACCCTATTTCAATAAATTTGTTATTGTCTTCATCGATGACATTCTTATATATTCAAGGAGCATGAAGTTTATTTAATGGATGCATTACAAACACTTAGAAAAAAACAATTGTAATTTCCAAATAAGGAGCTTCAATAGACTCAAAAAGGATTAAAGCAATCATAAGTTAACTCCTGTAGATAAGTATAACTAAATTACAATGTTTTGTTTGGTTGGCTTGTTATTAAAGGAGATTCATTGAGAGCTTTTTAAGGATTACAATATCATTGGCCTATGTGATACAAATAAAGGTAGCATTTTTTTAGAAAGATGATTGCAAAAGAGAATTTTAGGAATCCAACAAAGGGTTTGATGACCATCCTAATTTAGCTATTCTGAAATGATTAGGTGGTTTAATAATTTGTTGTGATGTCCCCAAGAGGTGCTTGGGTTGCATCTTGATGTAGTCATGGATGAGTAATTAGTTATGGGTTGAGGCAACTCAAATCTTACGAACAAATTTACCCTACTCAAGATTTAGAGTTGGCAACTACCATCTCTTCCTCGAAAATATTGGCTAGCCTTTCCGTTTTTTTCGCCTGTTCCTGGCGACGCATTTATTGCGCTGCAGGTATCCGTTGCCTTCCTCCCTTGAGGCTTCGCGCCTTTTTTCCGCTGGACTGGGCTGGTTACTACTCATGGGCTTCTGGTCTTCCAATGGACCGCGACCTGCTTCGTGGGCCTGGGCCTGTCTTATGGGCCAGGACATGGGACCCAACATAATTATACCCAAATATGAATTATAATGATACTATTTATATTTTATGTTCATTATATTTTATTAATTTAAAGTATTAATATTAAGCATGTTAATTTATTGTAATATCTGTTTTAATTTTACTATATTCTCACATTTTTTCTGTTTCGATATTCAATGGAATTAATTTCTTTAATTGGTTTGAGTAAGTTTGATTTTATTTTGATGTACTGGATCTTGATATTGTATTACAATCAGATAAACCTGCTACTATTATTGGTTTAAGTAGTGATGAATAATATTTCTATTTTAGAGTATAAAAAATCGCATTGAATAAGTATGATATTTATGAAAATGACGATGACGAATAATATTAAGTTTACACTTTTTGAAATTGAAAACACTAAGGATTTGCTAAAAATTATTAAAAATTGTTTCTAGTCTATGGATAAGTCTCTTATTGGAACACTAATGACAAACTTATCACCATAAAATTTGATGGTACTAAAGGAATACATGAATACATTCTTGAGATGATCAATTTAGTTGTAAAACTCAAAACTCTTGGTATGGATGTGAATGAATCTTTTCTTATTCAGTTTATAATGAATTCTTTTCTTCTCAGTACGAGTCTTTTTAAATTTATTATAATACTATTAAAGATAAATAGAATGTTAATGAATTAGGAAATATGTTAGTTCAAGAGAAGACAAGATTGAAATAATATAAAATTTATTCAATTAATTTAACGGGTTATTGTGGTAAAGGAAAAAAGAAGAAAAAGAGAGAGCATTAAAGCTAGACCATTAAAGAAAAAGGAGCCCCATTCTAGTATAGAGATTCAAAAGAAGGGAAGTAATACTAAGTATCACTTTTATAAAAAGGTAAGACACTTTAAAAAAGATTGCTATAAAAGAAATACTTAGTTCGAAAAAAAAGTGAGCTTTTGGCTTATATTTATTTTGAACCAAACCTAATTGAAGTACTTTTTAATACGTTGTGGTTCGATTGAGGCTCTAGCGTTCATGTTTCTAAATCGATACAGGAATTCCTGACAACTCAAATCCTAAACCAAAATGAGAATTTTATTATCCTAGAAAATGGTGTCAAAGTTTCTATTTCTACTGTTAAAACTTGATGGGTACTCCTCCACTGGGCTGGCCCAAGGAAAAGTCAACGGAGGCCCACAAAGGCGGTCAACGGCCTTACAGCCCACTAAAAGG
>JAOVVI020005932.1:0-16039 GCA_028571085.2 Nepenthes alata
GGCCATACAAATATGAATTGGCAAGTTGTTGTTAGGCTAATACCACGTAACTTTTATGATATTCCTATTGGTGAAGAGATGGATGATCTCTACGAAATATATATGGATATTAATGAACCAACATTAGAAACAAATTTGGATTATGTAGAGTTGAGTGATATGTCGGTGCCTTTAGTTAGAACTGATATTAAACCAGTGATTGTAGATATAAATTATGCTAGTGGATCTAAAGATGTGTACAAGTCTAGTAGTGAAGAAGATGAGTCATTGATGTGGTGATTATTCATGATTATAATTATGTAAGGTATGTATTTATTATGTACTATTATTTTATTTTTTATTATTATTATACTGGTTAATAATAATTCAATTGACTATATGTTAACAGGTTGTAGAATGTGCTTACTGGTGCTTCAAATTTCAGGTTGTCTAAGCAACTGGATTTATCTTTTTTGGATCTCCCATACCCTGCACAGTAATTTTTTTTTTTGGATAATGAATATCTTCTGCATAAGTTATCTTCTGCATTTATTCTTCTATAGTTATCGTAGAAAATAAATAAGCAGATGCTGCATTCATATAAGTTATCTGCTGTTCCTTTAAACAGGGCAGAAGGATTTTATTCTACGAGCCAATCTAAAGTCTTAAAAGGTCAATTGGCATTCTCTTCCTCGACCGATCGTGTGCTAAAACAAGCGGAGGTTAGAGTTAATTAATATATTATTTTTTATATTTGTTTAGTTTATTCCCGAACATGATTAGATTAGATTGAGATATCTCGGATTACATATTATAGTTATTTGAAAAATAACTCATTGTCTATAACAGCCAAACATTCAAAAAAATAAAAGATCAGATCCGATGATCTCAATATTCAAAGGAGGCATACATGTAAATTCAAGTTCAGGTTGTAAACTTTAAATTTTGAGTGTTTAATATGTACATTAGTTTATTGCTATCTTTTTTTATCTGATTGAGTGATTAATGTGTGAATCACAATGTTACTTGGTAGCCTTTGAGCTGTATGAATTATTTTGATCTGATAATATTTTGGACAAAGTCTTAGGATCTTGGCAGCCTCGGCTTCCGTATCAAAGTGTTACTAACATTGTGAGACTAAGTAGCGAGAATCAAAGTATTAATCAAAGTATCGGCATGAAGAAGCCACATTCGAGTTCTCAACAGCCGAGACATAAAAGTTGCCGCTGATTTTTAGTCAACACTGCTGAAAATGGCTGAAACGAGTGTTAATCAGACAATGCTGTTGGCTTTACCAACGCCATCTGATGTTTAATCATGACTTCTGTGAATTGTGCCAGTCATTTGTGTTGATTCTGTGATATTTTAGAATATATAATCTTTTTTACCCATTAATTTTTCTAACATGCTTTTATCATGTTAATTTTTGAGCACATCAATGTTCCAGGATTGACAAGAGAAAACATAGCTAGCCATTTGCAGGTAGTATTCATGATCTCTTAATTCATCCAACACTTTTTTAAAAAAATTCTTGTTAATCATTTCATGTTCCCTTATATTATTTGCTTTTCAGAATTCAATTTATTGGTATTATAATTGTCTTTCTATAATACATAATTTCTGTCCTTTTTTTCAAAAGAAATATATATATATTTATTTATTTATATTTATATTTATATTTATATTTATTTATTTATTTATTATATTTATATTTATATTTATTTATTTAATTATTTATGCATGGGTTCTTATTTTCGCACCTCGCAGAAGTATCAAATTTTCTTAAGGCGTGTTTCTGATGCAAGAAGCTGTGGACAGAATGGTGCTAACAATAGTGAAAGAATAGAGAGGCCTCTGGATATTCCTAAAATCTCAATCTCTAACGTCTACGCCAACAATTACTATGTTGGGCTTCAAATGGTTGCTGCCCATGGCGGCCATGGCATCAGAACTCCCTCTCAATTTGAACACCAGCCTCATCTATTCATCAAAAACTCAGAGAGAGATTTTTTTTTTTTTTTTGTATTGAAATTCAAGCTGCTGGTTTTGTCAACACCAGCATAAGTTTGTTGATTATAATTTTTTCTTAGATTATTGTAAGATAATTTGATATTTGTGTTGAAATAAATTTAATATTTGTGTTAAATTTTTGCCCATTAAAATATATAAATTAAATGTAAAATTATAAACTTTTTATAGTAATTATTTGTTATTAAATATAATATTTAATAACAAATTTTAAATTTTTTTAGTGATAAAATAAAAATTTATCACTAAAGGTTTTGTGATAAATGTTTAGTGACAATTTAGTGATAAATTTATAATCTTTAATGACAAATTATTTTATCAATAAAGATTAATATTATTCTAGTGGCTCAGTTGTAGGGGTGATGTGACGGAACGGTCATATTCCGCCATACATGACCTCCGCTGTCTTTCCTTTGTCCTCGTGCTTGGTTATGGTCTTAAAGGAATATGGTCGGCTGGCCCATTTAGATCTTCGCCCCTATGGCTTTCTTCCGGCCAACATGGCCTTCGGTGTCATCACTACAATAATATTAATCTTTAATGATAAAATAATTTATCACTAAAGATTATAAATTTATTACTAAAATTTTTAGTGACAAAATATTAATTTATCACTAAATTGTTACTAAATATTTGTCACAAAACCTTTAGTGACAAATTTTTATTTTGTCACTAAAATACATTTAAAATTTATCATTAAATATTATATTTAATAACAAATAATTAACATAAAAATATATAATTTTATATTTAATTTATATACTTTAATGGGCAAAAATTTAACACAAATATCATATTAATTTTCATACAAATATCAAATTGTCTTACAACAAATTTAAAAAAAAATTCAGCTATGCAATATAATGATGTGGGATGCCAAGAACATGATGTGTGCCGCTGACCCACGCCATGGCCACTACTTGCCGGCTTCTGCCATGTTCCGTGGCAAGATGTGCACCAAAGAGGTTGATGATCATCAGCCTGGACATGTTCACCCACACCACGACACAAACACATCATTCGATGACAGGACCTATTCCCAACTTTTCAAAAATTCATTTCTAATCAATCAAGAACTTCAACACAACCCAGAGGAAAATATTCTGGAATACTGACAGAATTTCTGAATACAAGAATACACACAGCGTTTAATAAAAGATCTGTAAGCAGGTAGCAAGACTTCAGCAACTGCGAGTCTTCGGAGCTCAGTGTCAGGGACCGTCCATTGAGATTGCCTTTGATGAAGCTCCTCAAACTGCATATTGAATAATCTCAACCTGTTTTTATAATATCTTGTCAGCCAAATATATCAGTGGACAAAAAATATGATATATTAGCAGAGCAGGAACTACATGCTAAGTACTAACCTCTCTTTAACCAATGCTCTTGATGCTCCACTACTATTTCCTCCATCAGCTCCAACTGCACTACTTCCTCCCCCTGAAGAAGTCAAGCCTTGAACAGAGAGAGACTGTAGAATCTACAATGCCAGAAGAGAAAAGCTTTTAGCAAAATAAAGCATCAGGCAGGCACCTGTTCTATCTTCAGAGCTGGAATAAAAAATGCATGATTATCAGTGGTTCACATGTTTCATATACACATTACTTACATTGAAAATACTACTTAAGGTTACCGTGTCAAAAAATTCAAGCTATAAAATCAGAAGTTTCAAAAGTTAGCTTACCAAGACGATACCCTCATCTTGTTCCATATGGCCAGTGCTATCAATGATTTGTTGAAAATTAAACTTTGTTGCCACTACTGTCTAAGTTGCTATACAAAGCATAATCTAGAAGATTCAAGGAGTTTCTTTGGGAAGAGAAAAACAAGGGGGTTTGTGAACATACAATTTGGGATTATGACAAGATTATTACATGCTTATCAATAAATAGGGATGTAATAGCAGTATAGCACTATAAACAGCAGTATAATGAATAGAAAACACATAAGAATCAGCAGTTCATAAGTGTTGGCCAATGGATTCAACTCTGCTTCCAATATTTAGATCATGAAATCGCATTAGCATACTGTTACTGGAGATTATTCTACACATGTTCTCATCATTCAAATCCACACCTTGCATTGGGACCTAGGTTCTACCACATCACTCAACCAAGGACAACATTAGGAAACACTCCTCAGATAAGTTTTGCTTGAAATGGAGACTTACTCGGTAGGCAAAAGACACTACTGAAGCAGAATACATAATTGGGAGAAAAAAAAGAAAAAGGATGCCATTGAACCAATATGCATTGTGACAAAAACATGCATAGATAAATACTTGCATGCATATACATACATATATATATATATATATACATATGTATACAAATACACATGCACATAAATGTAGCCATAAGCACACACGTATGTATATGCATGCAGATCATGGAATGAAATATCAAATGATATCCGATATATTTACCAATATATATTGGTATTAAGCTCACCGATACCAATATTTTCTGATATCCTAGTAAAATTATAATATATTATCGTATCGGCGATCCATTGTAATATATCGGCCAATAGTTGTCAACCAAATTACAATTCATAAAATTTTTTTGCTTCTAATATATTCGACATCAATACATATTATAAAATATATCCAATGTCGATATGGCCATGATGAATATCAATAATTATAAGGGCATTTTTATCAATGATACAAAAAATTATATGACGCGCATGAGAACCCCTTCCTATGGGAAAACTCCCACATATGAGTACTTCCATTCTTAGAATTTTGAACTAAATAGATGGCTAAGTTCTTGATTTCAGAATCAAAACCAGTGCAGAACTAAACTATCAAAGCATCGAGAGGGCCAAAAATGGTATCCTTTGGACATTTTCTAAACATTAAAGCATAGATTGGTGATACAAGCAGAGAGATAAGCAAAGTTATATGACATATCTATAACAGCAATAACACATCAGAGTGCATAAATTACAACAGAATTTTCAGAAGACCAACTTGCAATTAAAAAGACAATGAAGAACTGAGATGATCAACAAACTCCTCGTATATAATACAACTCAGCCGAAGCATCAGAAAGAGAGTCTGAAATGAAATGCGGAACCAATTTAGTGGCACCAGCAAAGTCAGATATACTTCTCATACAAACTGAGAACTAAAAAGATAAGCAAAACTTACAGCACATGGAGTCGCTGGTCAGATATGATCAACACCTCAGAATAACAAATCACAATGATATACTTGCACCACTAACGGTGAAAATGGATTCTACCTTAGCCCATGCAATCCTTTTATACTGATTTGCGTGCTGCTGGACGATCCTTCTGTGTCTTTGCACCCAGTCATCGCCCAATAACTCCTTTGCTTCAGACCTTAAAGTAGAATATCACAATGTAAGTACAGATGCAAGATATTTGCAATCATCTCTCGATCATATACAAAAACCCACACACACTGCGTGCAAGGCTGCATCAGCTACCAAGTTGTATAAGACAATACAAAATCATTTGAAATACCTGCGCACTGATCTTACGATATAGTGGATGTTGTTCATTAGAAATAGGTGATTTAAAGAAGGATCCTTATATTGTTTGGACTTCCCATCCAGATTGGTCTGAAGGGCCTGCATTATATGTATTGTTACAGATGCCAATTGAGAATTTGGATCTTCCTCCTTTTCAGATTCCTGGAAAAGTTGCTTCAAGGTTGATTGGTAGCTATACAAAAAGACATGCACAATTTCCAGATCAGTGTCTCCCCAAGAAAAATGGAGCATGGAAAAGATTAATGCAGTGATCCATAGGAAAAATCATTAAGTGTATGATGATGTCATGTTGTGTTTTACTATATGAAAAGGGTGACCAGGTAACTTAGAATAATGTGAATCGAAAAACAATAAACTCATCACATTAACTTGTTTCAGTCTTCTACTTCAATGAAAGAAAAGCCTGTTTGGACTTCAGCATAGGCATGATCTCATACAGTTTAGCTCAATAATTTGTCAGGCAGCTAACAACAAATTTACACAAAATGTGTTGGGTACATAATATAGAAACAACATTATTCCTCTCCTAAAAAAATTACTATATGACAAGAACAAAGTTAGAATTACAATCCATAAAAGTGTAATCAAGATCCTGGCATAATATCAGTTGAACCAGACCTCTAGAGAAGATGAAAGAGAGCAGTGCCTTGAAAAACCTTGTAAAGGGGAGGGGGGGAAAAGGAAGGGGATCAATCCCCACTTCAAGATGAAAAGCATGCATCTTGAATATGAGAAAAGTAAACAGGTAAAAGTCATGGCTGAATGCCACCATACAGTCTGAGAGGGGACCAAACAAGAGCTACCAAGAAACCCCTGCTTAGGTAATTATATAAACAGTAACAATTCAAACCAGCATAAGACCAACAGCCCATCATAAAATATATACATCCACTTTCCTATATAACCAATCATTAAATTCATTTTTTCCACTTCTACCATTATATAATCATTATTCATTTAAGTATTTACATGGAAAAAATATCATATGGAGTAAGAGTTGAAAAAAGATCATTATCCATCTTCTTGAATTTTTAAAGCAGCTTTTACTTTTTTTTCAATTTCTAATTTAAGGGAGAAATTGGAAAAGTATAAAAACTAATCCTTTACTGGAAGTGTGTGCCTTTTGCAACTAAGACATTTAATGTGAGACAATGGGAGTAAGAGTTGAACATTTCTGGCAAACTTGAAGGAATTTTTTGACTATCAAAAAGCAACTGAGATAAGCATAATGAGTGCACTTACGATTTGGTTCTTCATGTTTACACAGCACACATGCATACACACAATAGACAGAACATGCTGTCAGATGAGCTAAGCTACTCATGCTCCATTCATGACTACCTGGGCCTGGTTTGAAAGCCTAACAAATTGAGCTCTATCCTATTTCTAAGCTCATCAAGTTAGTGAGTTGGGCGTAAAAAGTGCCACGCATCAAATCAGGTTTTATCCATATAATAAAGCAAGCTATTCGAACTTGTCTCAAAATAACTTGATAAGGAGTCCATTATTGAAACTTAACTAGTAAAGTTGAATCATGTTTCAAGCATGTTAACAAACAGTGAAGCTTGATCAGCTCACAGCTCAGTTAGAAAGCTCATTTTGCCCTATACCCATGTGCACATGCCTGCATGCTCACACAGACACGAGTGGGACATGAGCACACACACCCAACCCTCCACCCATATACACAAGTAAATACACCGCACACCCATACACTCAGACTCAGATGTTGGCACCATTCTCAGATGTGGCAAAGAGAGGGACTGAAAAAGGATGCCAATGCTCAATTCCGACAACCACAGTCTTCTACATAAGTTCAATTACGCTTTGGCAACTACTACGAAGAACTTTTTAAAGAAAATCAATCTCCGTTAATTGACTCGGTTGTGATATCCTGATTGTTAGCCTCTTCATTCACCATCAATAAGCGCAGTGTCTTTGCTGAAATTAACTAGATGTCAATTATGCGTCAAATGATACAACTATATATCACAACACAGAGAGATGTTGTGAGAAGAAGCTTATCAGGAAGGAAGGGAAGTGATGAGCAAACTAATACGTTTTTCAGGAGTCTTATAAGAAACCAGTAGAAATCAAAGTGGTTCATTTCTTGCCACCTCTATATATTAGTCAAGCTCAAAAATCATTTTCACAAACCCTGTATATCCATGGATTATAGAAAAAGGAAAATTGTGGCTTGGTGACCGTAGTGCATGAAGGTGCAGAAACAGAGAAAGAAGGTATATGGATGAGGATAAAAATGATCAAGACACAAACATTGATATGTCCAGAAGTTTGAAGCAAGTGAGATGAGTCACCACTTCCTCAGACTTCCGACAGGCAATCCATTGTCTTAGATGTTTTCCATAGATTTCCAAGTCTCTGGCAGAGGTCCCCATCATGTTCTTTTTCTTCTCTCAGCCATAATTTTTTTCTCTTTTGGACATTTTTTTGCTATTTGGCATTGCAGCTTACCTTATATGTTGAGTGATCTCATATCTGTGTCAGAATATAAGGAGAACATCCTATTATATTATAGTCCCGTAAGTCCTTCATAGTATCCGTTTGAGTTACAACAACGGCCACCCTTTGCTCCATAGAGTTGATCAATTGAGTATAAAGGCATCCACCTTCACGAGTCCACACTTTTGCCCCAAGTAGATCCGTCATCGAATTGGAAGGTCATCAGTCATACTACCCTCTTTGTTTATGCCCTGTAAAGCAAGGAGGACAATATTCTTCCAATGTTGATAATTTTCCCCATCAAAACATTGATTTCTGAGATGAGATGGACTAAAGTGTCTCAGATATAGCATTATGGGATGTACTTACTTCATCTTTAGCGGCCATCAGTTTAAGATATCAAGTTCAGGAAGACAACCCCCAATCAGCTCGAAGTATCAAACACAATACAAGACGACATAATACAAGGCCATGAAGATTATTCTCCCTCCAATCAAGTGTACCCCCAATTAGATTACTCTCTCTCGAATCTCTCTCTCTTCTCCTGTTGCAAAAATTTTCAGAACCCCTAAACGCTTTCAATCCCCAAAAAGGTGAAGGGTCACCAAAGAGAGCGTATCAGGCCGTATGTGAGAGGATCAATCCTCAGTTGCGAGAGATCAAAGTCAAACCAATCACATGGCTCCAAGAAGACATCAAACCACAAAATCCAACACGTTCAGCAAAGAACTTGATTTCATCGAGACCAAGAGAAAAATCACAACAAATACAATAAATTTGCTTTGATTTGTTGTTGGAGAATCCTATCAGGCAACCATGACTTCCAATCACACGTGAAATGAGCTTGAAATTTCCCAAATCCTTCAAATGGAACAAGGTGGGGCCAGATCTAGGGTTTTGAACAAAACTCTAGATTAAAAAAAAAGCAAAATTACCTTCAATACATGAAATCAATATGGGCTTTGGCTCAGCTCGGTAAGGTGCACCGATTGATATAGAGAAGGGTTGCCTACAGCAACAGCAACGGCTATAAATGCTTTGAAACCATGTAAATGTGTTAGTAGAAAGGAAAATAAATGAGAATCAACAAATCAAAGTTAGTCTATTTACACTTCCATAGGGTTATTATAAACATCACAAATTAATAAATTACCCTTATAAGGAATATACCACAAGAATATCCTCAAGCATATTCCCCTAATAATATTCTAACAATATTCTAACAGGATACTTATATTTTCTTAGTATTGAAATTGCGAGATATCAATGAGGCATCTTTAACTCACAACAGAAGTATACCCTAAATTTGCTCCAGGATACTTGCATGCAAGATGCAAAACAGTGTGATACACTCATGAATCCAGAAATGAAGTTATCTTTAGATGATTGGGAGATTTTTGCTGAACCGGAGCAATGTTGTTGATTGATTGGTAAGCTTAACAACCTTGTCATAGCTTGTCCAAACATTACATTATCCATAAGTATTATGAGTCAGTTTATGTCCTTTCCTCATATTCCACACTAGAAAATAGTCATGCATATTCTTGAGTATTTTAAGGGTACAACAGGGTAAGGCCTGCATTACAATAATTAAGGTGATACTTAACTGAAGGATTCTCTAATGGTGATTGGGTTGGATCTCCTTATAATTGAAAATCTACCACAGAGTATTGTGTATTCGTTGGAGGGAATATGATGTCCTAGAAAAATAAGAAACAAAATATAGTTTTAAAATTAAGCGTTGAATTAGATTATTGTGCATTAACACTTATTACATGTGAGTTAATATGGATCCAACAATTACTAGAGTTGCTCAACTATAAGAATACGAAACCATCTCAGTATTTTTTAAATGCACAAAACATATAGAGATTGATTATCCATTCGTTTGTGAGAAACTTCGATAAAGATTTGTTCAAGTTAAACATGTTAGAACCGGAGAACAGAGTCGACATTTTACCAAGTCTCTTTTCAATATTTACGTTAAATATATTCGTACCAAGTTGGACACGATTAACATATATGCTTCAACTTGAAAGAGAGTGTTAGCATATTCATACCAAGTTGGACACGATTAACATATATGCTTCAACTTGAAAGAGAGTGTTAGCATATTAGGAGAGTATCGCATTAGAATATTGTTAGAATATAAGGAAAACATGTTTGATGATACCCTTGTGCTGTATTTCTTATAAGGGTGACTTAGTAATTTACATTGTAAATAGCCCTATGTAAAATTGAATAGACTAGCTCTAAGTTGTGAATCCTCTCTTATGTCCTCTCCACTTAAGCATTTACTATTTGTAAACCTGATGAAGATGGTTTGGGTGCAAGGAACTGGAAGGTTGGAAATAAAAATCATTAGCTATGCACTTACTCTTTCAGGGAAAGCAGATAGTCTATGAGGGAAAAGCATCCAGTATCCACTACTTTCATCTTAGGAAACCAAACTTATAAAAGCCAAAAGAATCAAAAGATTACACATAACAGGGCAAAGCCACCCTCTACAAAGATTGTAAGCAATTCATTAAAGCTGCTGGCAATCAACAGAACATCATTATTAGCTCAGGAATAACTCTATTTCCCTAAGGTGCCTTGGCTTTAATTGGTTTGCTGCCACCACCACGCCTGGCCCCAAAAAAACCAGAGCACAACAAAGAGAGGCTGCGAAACATAATAGGAACAAGGGTAATGATGCCAAGAAGAGTTTGATTGCTGCCAGAGTTTACCATGATGAAAGGGAACAACTGGATCTTCAAAATGAAGAGCAGGGATCACCAACAGTGACAAAAAAATCCAACAGGAATTGTCTTACAGACTTGTAGTCCTGAATTAATTAGAAATAGTACAGAATTTTTATAATTTAGCAGAGTTGGAATTTTTGATTTTTGGATGAAGCCCTCACGGGAGGCTGGCCATTACACTTTCTAAATCTATGACTTTTTTCTAAAGCTATTCTACAATATTGCCAGTTCGTTCCAGAACCATACATAAACAAAAATGAGGCATAAAAACCTAGTGTTTGATGTTCATAGCCGCATTCCTCCTGCAAGACAACTCTAACATTCCAAACATCTCATCCAAATCCATAAACTTGCAACTATCTCATCCAAACTTGATGACTGTGAAAAGATACGTCCCAGTGACAAACAGTTATTGAAACGCTTGGCCAGAAGTCATAAAGCAGCAGAAAGCAATAGAAAAGAAGGAAAAAATAATGAACTTACTCAAACAAAAACTTCACATAATTAATCACATAGCTAGTCAAAGGATGGACTGTCCCATCTGACACTGCAGTTTTTGTTGCATCTTTTTCAACTGCTTCTACAAAATCACTAAATGTCTCTTTGACAGTCTGGGAAAGCCGCTTTGTTAAACCAAAAGCAGCTTCTCGCATTTCACTGCAAGCTTTACCATTAAAGAGTGTTTCAATCTGTTACAAGACACAAAAGCAAATAAGCATTCAATTTTTATTGCCAATCTGCATCACCACACAAGGCTGTTACACAACATCATGTTTTTTCTACGACAGAAATACCATATGGCAACTATCAATATATTCCTAGATTTTCAATACCACATAAGCATTGGGTCGATACCAAATAAATTTTCAACCTGCCGCCAGTGCTGGTATGATTTGACAAATAAGGTAGCACAAAGTTCATTAACAGGGTGTCAGGTTTTGAGAGCTTTGTGTTAGCTCTTCAATGCAATGTCACAAGATAGATTTTTCCAACACTTCTCAGATGGTCTATGAGAAAGTTAACATGATCCAGAACTCAAGAGAATCCATAGATTCAATTCTCAACTTCGGGTTATATCTCTCTGGGTCCCCATTGAAATTATTAAGGTTCTCTTTAGTTATTTCCAAGTCCATATTTCCATGAAATTGAATGTGGAATAATGGAATTGGAAATTTAACCCTAAATGGCATACCAATCAGCTAAACCAGAATTGGGTACCCCAATTGGACACAGAATTAAAATTCCAAGTCTAAATGGTATTCAGAAAAATTAAACTGGAAATGTACTGCCCAATTCAAGTTCCAATCAATGCACCAAATGCCACCCTTACGTTCATCTACCACATGAAGAATTTTTCTCAATTCAGCAAAAATGTGTTTATTAGTAAAGGACTTCCACATACTGTGTGAGTACCATCACAAAGTAAAACGATCGGCTCATGAGTTATGACAGAGACTTAACCATTAAACTTGTTAACATAAATGGTTGTCTATCATATGATCTGAACAAAGGAGAAGGTCCTTGATGAAATATGTTGACTGCTAGCTTGGCGAAATTATATCACTATGTGTGTTGCACCATTTCAAGGCTGCATAGCCAATGCAGGAGGGAGTGTTGAATAAGCAAACCTAATTTCACCACAAATTGAAGCCTTTGAGTACCTAGTAGTTTACTGAAAGCATGATCAGAGGTGGTAACTGCTCCTAGGCTACACGATTTCCTTTCTAGATGTATAGATTTGGTTGAATTTTCTCTGTAGGACCAACAAACCAATTCCTTGAGTTGATCTTATACAACCATAATGCAAATTATGCTTCAAAATGAGATACCTCTAAATGCAGTTCTCTCATTATTTCATACATGTCAAGAAGGACAAATAGCTTTTCAGGGGATCTCTTGCTTTTGGCTATAGCATCTCCAAAACTGAGAAGTAATTCCACACTGCTTGCAGTTACTTCAGCAAAACACTGATCCCTGAGAGAATCGATGCCTTCAAATATCTGATCACAAACTTTCCTCTCCCCAGCAAATAGAAGTTTAACCTGTTGATGAAAGAAAGGTAGTCATAAATCAGGTTTACTTCAAATGTATAATACTAAATCACTCCTTACAGCAATCCGCATGAAGTGAATCCAGTTTCCAATCTTAGCCTCCAAGACCTCCCACTGCATTTTCTGCACATCATCTTTGCTAAGCTTTTCCACTCCCAGTTTCCGCAAACTTTCTTCTAAAACTGAAGAACGGGTATCTCTGGACAGAAATTTGTATACAGCTTTGTCAAGAACTCTTTCACTCATGTCAGAAAAATGACCAAGTATAAGATCAGAGATATGATAAACATTGACAAAACACATACACTTAGTTAAGGTGAAGAGTTGCCAACAACAGAATCATAGCCAATTAGAGTCAATTAGAGTAAAAGTAAAAATAAATTCGATAGTGAGCAAATCCTTGAATTTTATAAAATTTTAGACAGACCTTTAGCATCTGGACCTGGGATGTGGGGCACACGTATTTGAGCCTTGCGCCCATGTTGGTCACCCAGACTTGAGTATAGCTACAGGTGGAGGTGCAAGTCCCTCGGCAAGAAAGTGGGAGCATCAACACAAGAGAGCTTGAACAGTTTGACATACTGGAAGCTTGAACACCAGCTCATCAAACTGGAAGAGTGGACTGGAAGTTTTACACTGGAACCTCAAACTAGGAGTTTGGCATGCCAGAAGCTCGGACATGAAGATCAGTATACTGGATTGATGGGAAGCTCGGATAGACATCCGAAGTATGCGAGTGGGTGATATAGACCACAGTTAACACCCAAAATAGAGAACAGGGGTTTACTTGGGGTGGCAGATGAAGTCAACCGTAGTGGTTCGCAAAAGTTACTTGAAGCAATGTGAGAAGTTATCAAATGTGGTTTCAGAAGTGTCTGGAGTAGTCATTTCACTGAGTCTCAATTTGCAACAACTTAAAGGGAATGGCCAGGACAACTGTCCCATGTCCACAAAACTGCTCCGACCACCTAAATATGTAATTGGTTGACCGTGTCTACAGATACTAATGGATAAACCCCATTTTGGTAGGAGACTAAGGGAGGAAGACATCGTTCTATTGAGTTCCTTTTTTATTATGTGCACGCACTAATAAAAAGGTTGGGCTTTGTTCAACTCTATGTCTTTTTATTTAACTTAGTCATGCAAACGTTGACAAAAGAGTAGGGTGAGTGAAAGAGACTTGGTTACCACACTGTATCACTAGTAAATGTGATTTGTATATGATGGTATAAAATGGAGACTAGCCCCTGCGACAAGCAAGATGAGGATCATGAGTTATTTACCAATAAATTATAATTATCTATTCTTAGGATTTTATCTGACAACTTAAGCCTTTTGGATGAGTAGCTCTTTAGCATGGCATTGAAGCTTCTTTGACAAAGTGGTTTTCAGTAGATATTGGAACTCCTATTTCTCACTGTTATATTTTAAAATGAAGAGAAGGTGGGCCTATGCTTTATTCACCTCCAACAGCTCACACTTCAAGTTTAATGGACATTAATTTGAAGGAGCATGTTATAAGATAAAAATCTTTTATTGGTCAATGGTCCCTCAACTAAGAACTTCATGTGAGGGGCTGATTTCAACTAGACCTGCATTTACTGGTTTGGGAGTAAACATTAGCATCAGCCAGCATAAGGTCTCCACAATGACTAAGTTAAGTTCAAGGTGAAGCAATTGTGGCATATTTATTTCGTAGTAAGACCAACCAAGCTTGCACTCAGAGAATAATGTCATGTTATCGCTGAAGTAAACCAAATGTGTAGCATTTACCTGTAAATTTTAAGTAACTGCTGATGATGCCAAGCTTGAAACATTTGTTTTGCTAGGTTATGCAGCAAGGGAAGAATTCGGGGAGGTATCAGGATTGGGGGTGTATAGACAGCATTTTCTGAGCTCCTATTTTGTTGCTCGTAATCACCATGATTCTTGCCACTAGAGTCGACCTGATCTCCTGATGATGGCCGCAGAGAATTGGGTAGGCATTCGAAAAGATGATCAGGTTCAACAGGCTTGCTGGTATCCCAAAAAAAAAATAAAATGAATAGAAATATTGACTAAGAACTACATCTTATCAGTTACTAAAATCAAAGCACCCAGCAAGAATCATGCACTCAATTACTTGCATCATCAACAATTAATACCATATTTCATCTTATCTTATATTATCTTTATCTGACTGTGACAGGTGCTGAAAATAAAGGCACAAACTTAAAAGAACGATTTGCAATCAAGAGAATTAGACGGGCTACAGATAAGTATTAAATTTTCACATGGAAGAGATGCATGCAGCTTAAAGCACTATTTATGTCCCACCAAAGAAATGGTAGACAGTGGTAGTTGCTAAAAAACAAATGCAACTAAACAGTCAAAACAATATTTTTATCATAGAAATAGAACTAATTTGGGATAAATAGGATTTTGTCTCAAAACAAGTACAGGATTTATGAAACTCTCAAATTAGGAACTCAAAACTTTCCTCTTTCCTTTAACAGTACATAAAACTCAAACTTGCAATGTTTGTGAAGAAGAAAGGCAATTTTTGCATCCTATTTAGTCTATGCTGTGTTGAGTGCACCAAAACATCAAATCAGCCCAATTTTGTTCCGACTTCTACTAAAATAGAAATGTTTAGCAAAGACACCACCGATAAAAATAAGTACACAAACATAAAAGAATGATTGGCAATCAAAGGTTGGACAAGAGTTACAGAATAAGTAATAAATTTCCAAATGGAAGAAACACATGCAGCTTTAAGCACTATTTATGTCCCACAAAATAAATGCTAAACAGTGGTAGTTGTTAAAAATCAAATGCAACTAAATAAGTCCTAAAACAACATTTTTTATATCAGAGAAATAGAACTAATTTAGGACTTTGGATTTTAGATCTCAAACAAGTACAGGATATATGACACAACTATCAAATTAGGAACTCAAAATGTTCCACTTTTTTATCAGTACTTACAACGATTGTAGAGAAGAAAGGCAAATTTGGGCCATCCTATTTAGTCTATGCTATGTTGAGTGCACCTAATTTTTTTCCAAACTTCTACTTCTTATAGAATTATTAAGCAAGCAGTCCTTGAACCCTCCCACCCAATGCCCCCTCAAGGCCCAAACCAAAAAAATGAATAAAAAAAAGGAATTCCTTATCACAATCATTAAAGTATCTTATATATTAGGAAGCACGGACACCCCTTCAGGCTCAAAGTATCGGTGTTCGATACGTATCGGAGACCGACATGCCCCGG
>JAOVVI020005933.1:0-16039 GCA_028571085.2 Nepenthes alata
GCCTTTTTGATGAGTACGCGGACTTGTGCGCCGCGTTGCTCAAGTTCTCGGACTCTTCAGGGAGTTCTCGGGCTTTTTGGAAGGTTCTCGGACCTTTCAGGAACGTCTTCTGGTTCCTCCTTTCTGGCCTCCTGGGCTTCTTTCTTTGGGCCTTGCTTTCATGGACCCCGGGTATTAGGACCCAACAAGGTGTAAAATTTATTTTTATAATTTTTAGTTTTACGATAGGAATGTATATTTGTAATTTATTTTATTTTTTACAAATTTTGTTATGAAATTGATATTTATCATAAATAAATATTAAAAATAAAAAAAAATGAGTTGTAAATTATTTCAAGGTTCTGAGTTTACAACAAGGCTAAAAAAATAAAAGTAGAATACTTTTTATTTATTTTTAGAATATTTTTAAGAATATCACTTATTATTCTCACTTATAAAAATAAATTTATTAAAAATAATATATAATTATATAATTATTATGTTGCTCGAAATATTTCATAAATAATAAAAAAAATATTATAAAAATCATTCTTATGGGGAATATGTTATTCACGTTATGGAGGCATGATAACTTCCATATTCTAATCACGTCATAATATTTGTGTGTTATTGCATGATCAATTGTGGACCCTACAACATCACTGGTCCTTTCTTCTAATATATGTTTTTTTTTAATTATAAAAAATGCTAATTTATTTGTTTGGACTGAATCGAAAAATGTGACAGCTGAACTAAATGGCTAAGTTTTAATTTAGAATTTTGTTAGTATTTTAGATTTTAATCTAATTTTGAATTGATAGCTTCTAATTTTGTGGTTATTCGGACAAATTAATAATTTTAATTTTTTAAATATAAAAAAAAAATTTATCAAAATTAGATTTTTTGTGGGTATATATATATAATGCATATTGTGAATTCAAATTAGATTGGAGAGATTCTAACTCATAATTTTGTATCTTTTAATACTGATTTTACATATTATAAATTAAAGTAAGAGGTTAAATGAGTAGAACTTACTCTTTAATTTATCATTCGATACATAAATCAGAATCTTTCTAATCAAATATTATAAATCCTACATTGGGGAGCGAGTCTGAAGAAGGTTGACTTATAAGTCTGGAGAGTTATTTCTCTTACTACGACACCTTTTTTTTAAGATGTGCATTCTTATTAGGCTTGTACTCACAACAATGTGCTTTTATTGAGGTTGATATCGTCCCGAAAAGGGTTATCTGTTGAGGGTTTTGATTGAAAAGGGTTACGTATAGAGGGGCTGATAGAAAAAAAATCAAGTGAAACACCGCAGAGTAAGAATTGCCAAGTGAAAGTCGTCGAGTAAAGTGCTACAGAGTGCAATCATCGGAATCAACGGCTGTCGAAGGGGGAAGGAATGTTGCGAGTTTCACATTAAGGAGCCATCATGAAGAAGGTTGGCTTATAAGTTTGAGAAGCTCTCCTTTCTATTAATGTGTCATGTTAAAATGGGCTCTCATCTTGAACTTATACTCACAACATCAAATTAGAAAATGAGTAATGAATTAGAAAAAATGATTGTGGAGAAGAGAATCTTGCCTTGGGGTATTAAGTGCTGCGATGTTTGTATCTGAACAGATATTTTTAGATTATCTTAGATAAGACTGAATATTCAAAGGGTTCCATTGATCCTTTTGAGGCTTTAGCAGATAAAAATTTTGATCCTCTTTTTTATATTTATGAGCTTTTTGTTTACAAATGCTTTAAGCCTTTTATACTTTGCTAGTTTAGTTACTTCTTAGATGATAATGGATTATTTTTTCTTAAGATATTATAATAAATTATTCAATAGGCGATCATCTTTTTGAAGAGTTAATATCTTTTTATTAATTTGTCAGTGTCATTTTTTGATTATCTGTTCTATTTATAAATATGAGTTTATCAGATTTTTCAGACGATATATTTAGAGTGCTATTGATGGCCCCATCAATATATATTTTTATCACGAAGGCTACACCAAACTCATTTCATATTTAAAATTTTAATTGCCTATATTTCCTATTGATTTGGTTTTACATACTAATTTATAAAGTTTTATTTATTTATCTATTTTTATATGAATCTGATAATATAAATGGATATATAAAATGTTACGAGAAGATGTGAATTAGATGAAAAAATCTAATACGAAATACTTAAAAATAAGTTATGATAATTTTATAAATATTTGCTAATTCATACTTTAATTAATTTAGATTTTTAGGTAAAAAATAATGCATAATATAGGTGAAGAATTCCAACCAATTATTCATGGAAGACGTGAGCCATGAGCTTTTAATTGTGTCTTTTTCTCTGTAAACAGCTAAGTGACTTTATAGATATGACCACATTTTATAATAATGAAAATTTAAATTAATGAATTAATAATTTTAATAATATCAATTTATTTGAATATTATATGTATAACAGTTAAATAAAATATAATAAATAAATAAAGAACAGAGAAAGAGAGATTTACTCTTTCACCATAACCCCAAAAAAAAAAAAAGATTATAATTTAATCTCTAAAAAATATAAGCAAATAAAGTATAAATTTTTAGTATTTGACTCTATAGATAATCTAATTATGGAGAATTAATATTTCTAATATATAAATCTAAATTTTTGATATAATATATCCATGTAAAGCTCATGATGATAAATTTTTACAAACAATAATTTTTAGATTTTACTATTATTAGAAAATATTAAATTAAATTAATTTCATTGTGTGCACAAATATCAAATTCATGTCTATAGTATGCATTGGCACAATGAAATAAATTTTCATATAATTTTATAAGTCTTTAATTCAAGTATATTTGATTAATTAGAATTATAATTTATTATAAATATATTTATTATTATTAAATAATTAAATTAATCTAGACCTAATAAGATTAACTAACAATTTCACTACATTTTTAGTGTATATGTTTAGAATAATGAACAATGAATAAAAGGTATCATATCCATTGTTGGTTGAGTTATTCATGATTGTTAGAGAATGATAAATTCGATTCAAATTATGATTTTATTCACATAGAATTTTATATTATATTATGTATGTTGACGCTAAAATGTCACGATAGTGACGTGATAATGGTGATATTAACATCATGGTGGTAGCAAGGCAGTGGTGATACAGTGGGTGGCGGCGGCAGTAATGTTGTGGTGGTGGCGGCGACAAAATGACATGACAATATCATTATATTATATTATATGTGGTAATGGTAAAGTAGTACGACGGTGGTGTAACAATGTTGACAGGAATACCATTGTGGTAGCAAGGTAACGGTGACACGGTGGGTGGCGGCGGCAATAATAATGAGGTGGTGGGCTGGCGATGCGATGATAAGGTAGGTGGTAAAGTGGCACGACGGTGGCGCCATATTATGTTATATTATATGTAGTGACACTGAAATAGCACGATAATTGCGTGATAATGGTAACAGTAATACCATAATGGTAGCAAGGCAGTGGTGACATGGTGGGTGGCGGCGGCAATAACAGTGAAGTGGCGTGCTGACAATGCGGTGATAAGGTAGGTGGTAAAATGACACGACGGTAACGCTATATTATGTTATATTATACTTGGTAACACTAAAGTAACAGTAATAGTAACATCATGGTGGTAGAAAGGCAGTGGTGACGTGGTAGGTGGCGGTGGTAGTAATGTTAAGGTGGCGGAGCTGATAATGCGGTGGCAAGGTAGGTGGCGGCAACAATAGCGTGGAATAATGACGGTGGCACTAGAGGTTAGAAGGGTAAATAACCATAGGAAAATAATGTTCATGCTTTTGCATATTAGGGGTGAATATCGATTGATTTAGTGTATGAATGGATGATAATTTATAACCAAATTATATATTATTACTTAAATTATTATTAAATTAAATTAAATTAAATTGTTATTTAAGTTAAATCGTATAAACTATTATTATTATTATAATGTAAATTGGTTTGATTTGAACAATTTTTATGATTTATATTACTAAATTTATTAATATAAAAAATTATATATGTAATTTAATTTATTATATAAAAAATTTAAAAATAAAATACGTGATAATATTAGCATAATATTAACTTGATTTAATTTGATTTGTTTTATTAAACGACAACCAATGTGAGAATAGGGTTTGGATAAAAAAAAAATTAAATCATATTTATTAAAATGTCATCAACGGTTTGATTTAATTTGGTTCGAACGAATCTATCAAAAAAAATACGGAGAAAAAAAATATATTTTTTTCAATTTTTTGTGAGTGGACCGACGGCTCAATAACCACACCATACGTCTTATGATCATTTTATAATAATTAATTATTTATTATTTATTATATTTATATATTAATACTAAAATAATTAATTTTTAGCTCAATTATAATATATTCTAAATAATCAATAAAATATAAAAAATATTAATTATTAATTTTATTTCTAACTTATTATATTTCTTGAAAAAATTATTTTATTTTTTACTTATCGGTTATAATAATAAAATATAACATAAATATATAATTTTATTAATAAAAATTTACAACCTAAATAAATTCACATACATAATTAAAATAAATAAAAGTGAGTCTCATATTATTTTTATTTAACGTAAAAATCGTACGGCTTCCTTCTGCATTCACACAGCAATTGTAGTATCTCATTAATAATTGTTGACTGCAAACCTAGAAGTATTGATTTTGGCTGCCATCCTTTTCTGCCTTCTTTCTCTCTGTTCCGCCATTGTTGCTGTCACTCGTCTCTCTGCCAGACTCAGAGCAAAAGAGGGAGTGGAAAGCTTAGAAGAACAATAATGCCCACCAGGGCAACCACCGACTTCATCTTCTTCCTACTCCTACTGGGCATCTCCAACGGCGCTGGTTGTCGGCCCGGCAATGGTACGTTGAGTGCCAGCCGTCGGATCCTTCACCAGCCGTTCTTCCCATCGGGCTCGTCTCCACCATCAGAGCCACCTTCTCCGCCTCCATCGTCACCAAACCCCAAGTATCCTTTTTCCAGTTCTACACCTGACCAAACCCCTTTTTTCCCATCTTTTTCTTCGCCGCCTCCGCCTTCGCCGCCGTCATCTGGCTCCGTATCTGCCACCTTTCCGGCTAATATCTCCTCCCTCATCATCCCTCACTCTACTTCCAAGCCCATCTCCCGGAAGCTTGTGGTCGTCACCGCCGCGCTCTGCGCCTCCGCCGTCATCGTTGCGTCAATTGCTTTGTTCTTCTACTTCCGCGGCTCGAAGAAGAGTGGCCGCCGTTCCGACGCGGACGATAAAGCGTCCAGATCTGAAAATAGCTCCGCCTTTGGGCCTGAGACGAGGACAAACATTCCGCCTCCGAGGAATCGGAGGGCGGCGTCCAGCAACAGCTCGGAGTTCCTCTACCTAGGTACATTGGTGAATTCGCACGGCATCGATGGAAGTGGAGCCGTGGTTGATTCCAGCAACAGTGGCGATGGAGGTGGGACCCACAGATGGGCGGCGGAGCCTCGGAAGCTCGACTCGCCGGAGCTCCAACCACTCCCTCCGCTTCGACAGAGGCGGAATTACGGGAATGTAGAGGCAGCGGAGGAGGAAGAGGAGGAGTTCTACTCTCCGAGAGGATCGGCAAGCGGTGGCGAGAGCTCCGGATCGGATTCTGGGAGAGTTTTAGCGGCCGTGGAGTCTGAGAACTTTGCTAACGATAAAAACACGTATTCGAGCACCTCGTCAAGATCTTCACCGACGACCTGTTCGCCGGCGCAATCGGCCTCTCTTAGTATCTCTCCACCGATTAGCAACAGTCCAAAGAGCACGCAGCTGAAATCGCCTGAATTAGTGGAGATGCAGCAAGCTCCTCCATTTGCTCCACCGTCTGTGCCGCTGCCGCTGCCGCGGCTCTCTTTCCTCGCATCGCCGTTTGATTCATCGCCTGAGAGAGTCTTGGAGAGTATCAAGGAACAAGAATCGCCTTTGTTATCGAACAATTCGAGGTCAAGCGGAATGTCACCACGATTATCAACTGTAACTCTCTCAGCCATAAACACACTAGATTTACCGGCGACTTCGGGGCGAAATCAGCTGTCTCCGTCATCGACACACCCCGCTTCTTCGCCGCCACTATCGAATGCTTCGACTTCTAGTCGGAGATTATCTTCTTCATTGATATTATCGCCATTTTTGAGAGGGCAGAGTAATGATTATTCTGAATCTACAAGAAAGTCGAACTCTCCCGTTTCAACGCATTCAACTGCTTCGAGCTCGATTTCTTCACCGCGACTATCATCATCTCCTTTGCGTGGAAGCGGTAAAGAATCACCTCAATCAGCCCTAGCATCAAATGCTTTGGGTCGAAATGTGAGATCTCACCCAGCTTCGCCTAAATTAGCGAATGATTTAGGTCAAAGATTCAATTCGACTCCCGCGTCACCAGTTAGTCAAAATCGGTCGTCTTCTCCTGCGCCGCCAATATTGTCGATTGCTTCCGATCGGAGTTATCCCCCGTCGACGCTAATTCCCCGTGGTTCTCAGCAGGCTGCCGGTGATCCGCCGCCGCCTCCACCACCACCACCTCTTCCAATTTTTCTTCCACCCATCTCTAACCCAGCCGTCACCATAACGCCGCCTTCAAAACCAGGGGTGTTTGAGAATCAGTCAGCAGTTTCTCCGAATGGAGAAGCAGTTGAGACGAGTGAGGAGACGCCGAAGCCAAAATTGAAGCCGTTGCATTGGGATAAAGTGAAAGCGAGTTCTGATCGCGAAATGGTGTGGGATCATCTGAGATCCAGCTCTTTTAAGTAAGATTCTCGAAACACACTAGCATACCTTTCAATCCTTTAATGGCATATTTGATTTATTCTTCTTGATTTGCTTGATTGTGTGAAATTGTGTGTTCATTTTTAACAATTTACTGAAAAATTGAAATTCTTTTGCAGATTGAATGAGGAAATGATCGAGACACTGTTTGTTGTGAACACTCACAACTCTAATCCAAAAGGAACAACCAAGCAATCTATTCTGCCATTGCCGAAACAAGAGACCAGGGTGCTTGATCCAAAGAAAGCTCAAAACATTGCCATTTTGCTTAGGGCACTCAATGTGACGATAGAGGAGATCTGTGAAGCGCTTGTGGAAGGTAACAGCAAACAAGAAACAACTGCACCATTTTTGACATATTTTGGCTTCATATTCATTGCCTGAACTTAGCTGTGATATTCAATTTTTTGCCATTTAAGGTCTGTGAGCTCCTCTTGTTGGATTGATAAAAGAGCTCTGATGGGGTTGTTGTTGAATCCATTGACATTACTGATTTTGGAGCTTCATTGTGTGTATAAGAACAGAATTTTTGGAGCTTCGTGTCTGAAATCAGTTGGATTGGGACATCTATTTGGAGGTAGCTTGTGAGACAAATAGCATGAAACAAAATGATGAGCAGTTTAGTCATTACATATTCATAATTTTGTTATATCTCAAAAAATATTATAATTTTATAATGTTAATAGTTTCAAGATATCTAGGTGATGCATCTTTAGATCCAGATTATCGAACGAATTAGGGAGTTACCTTATTCGAGAGTCCGACCGGAAATGGCCCTGGTCTTTGTTATTATGATCCAGGATCCTGTCCACCATAATTAATAAACAAGAAATAAGATGAATACAAGACTTGCGCTCCGATATATTATCCGAAACTCAAGTCAGGAATCTTTCCAATTGGTTGGGAAAGATAGGAGGGAAAGAATGCAATAGTATTTGACGGAAGATTAGGCTCTAATGGGTGTGCTCGAAGAAGTGCGCAGCTTTGAGGTTTTGTACTTGTAGGGAGAGTGGCCTTTGGAAAAATGCACTTGTGTGTTTGAGTAGCTTTCGCTTGTCTGAGCATTTATCTGTCTGAATATTCTTCTTATCAGGGTTCCCTTTTTTCTGTGGAAGAAATGGTATATTTATAGTGTGGGTGCCGGTTTAGTTGTCCCCTGGTGTTATACCTTTATAGTTCTGAGAGACGTTACTCGTGTAACCGCCGCCTGCGTTTAATATCTTAATAATCATGAGGGGTGTTACTTGTGTAACTGTCGTCTGCATTTATCAATTGGGCTATCACGGTTTTTGACCGTTAATTTGGAGTGGTAACTATTGGTAACAGTCCACTGATTATCCATTAATGCCCATTTATTGTTGAATTATTACGGGTCGAACCGCTTGGTTCAAATGCCGCACCTTCTGAATCTTGGGCCTAAATGGTCTTTTGCTCGGTCATCATTACTTGGGCTTTTCCTCCTGTGGATTGGGTTATAGGACGACCTATGTAGTGTCATACCGATCACTAGGAAAGATTATAATTTCATTAGGCTATTTATATATCTTAGATTCTTATCATTTAGTAAGTTATATTTATTTTTTAGTAATTATTTTTATATTTTGAATCATCGTCATGTAGAAAGCTATTTTTATTTTCCATTGGACTTAGTAGTTTTGAGGAATAGTATTATGAGTACCATTATTTTCAATTGTTTTTGGTTCTTTCCCTTTGCTTCTTCTTCTCTCTCATCCCTTGTCGTCTCATGTCACAACCTTAGTATGAGTAAATAATTAATAATAATAAAAAAATTCAAATAATAAATATCTATAATGATTAAAGCCAAATTGGGTTGGACATAACATACCAATACCATAAACCATAAATTACCAGCAAACGTAGGATCTAGCTCAACTTAATCTTGTCGGGCCTTCAAAAATAATATAAAAACTTGCTCAAATCCAAATCTAAATATAAGGGAAAGTATCTGACCAAATATCCAAGTATCACTATAACAGAATTGTACATAATATCCTCTGGTCACACCATGTTTCTGCTGCGCTACTCTGATACATTGTTTCAAAAATACAAACTACAAATAACTCAAATATACAATAACCTAATATACAATTCCCAAACATTTCTCAAATACGAATACAAATAGAAAGACAGCTAAACAAAATTATTTAAATATTCTCTGCCCATATCCTGCAAGTATCCATAATCCCTTAATCTGAAAGGGTTAGAAAATCTAGCAAATCATAAGCATAAAATTTAATAAGTACATATATACAATATGTAAATCATGTACATAAAATAAATAGAAGAACGAAAATTCGTAAATACTTGTGAAATCCAATATATCCAATGTTCCACTTACATATTCCAAATGATGATTTTGTACGCAAAGTTTATAACACATATATGAATATCAAATAATACAAACTATATGAAATCATTTAAAGTCCAAATCATATAATTCCAAAAGTCTTAAATATTCAAAGTCTGATAAATTCAAATATTTTGTCAAAAACCTGGAATTATTAAATGACCAAATCATCTAAAAATGTAAAATACAATGTAGACAAAATCTTGAAAACCAAATAGTGCCAAATCTGAGAACCAAGGGCTAAAAGGCCAACTTTAAGAAAAGTTTACATATACTTTAGGAAATCTTAGGTCAATGCACTACTATTTAGACCAGTAGGCAAACCATTTACTAATTACTCCTATAGATGAAGCTAAACGTCACTTTTTTTATCACCTGTGAATGATAGATACAACCCTCAAATGTGCTTAATGTACTAGTACGTTTGAATATATTATTCCGTCAATTCCTTATAATAATTTTCAACAAAATAACAAACGGGGGATTCTATAATAAATATTAAAACTTTTTTATTATGTGAGAAAAATATAAATGCCAAAAATTTTTTACTCTATGAAAAAAATATAAATGTCAAACTTTTCACATTGTGAAAAGGTGTAAACTCATGTCAAATATTAAAATTGAGTCCTATTTGAATAGTTGCATGGACTATTAACATATAAGGCCAAATGCAAATTTTGCATGATTTTTCTTTTCAAATATTTTCATGTATGAATGTAATTCTTCAAAATATTCGTTTGATCATGAAAAACAAATCAAATCTTCAAATCATCGGTAGAACCCAATAAAATTTCTAAACATTTGGTGAAAATCATATGCATGTAGCAGTATTCAAAATAAGGATGTAAAGATTGACATCTATGTCCAATAAAATAAAAATCATAAGAAAAATTGATGATTTTTGAAATTAGACAAAAAATGGATTTAGAAATATTTGTCTTAAACCTATGATGTAACAGATCTGAATTGAAAAATTTTCAAAATCTCATTTTTTTTCCTTCTCTTCTCTTCTTCTTCTCTTCCTTTTCTCTTTCCTCTCTCTCTCCTACCGCTTAAACAATCGAAAATTGGGTCGAGGGCCCTTAAGTACCCAAGTGCGGATCAGGCGCCGCCCAAACACTTATGCGCGCACGAGCGCCAAAAAGGCAGACCTTAGGCGTTACTACAGTGCGTAAAACACACATGAGTGCTCCATAGGTGCCCATGAAGCGCACAATTATTGCCTAAACACGCATGAGTGTGGTGACAGGTGCCAATCAAGCGTTGGGCCTGATTTCCTTTTAATCCAATTTTTTCTCAAATTTCATTATATATTATTTTTCAATTTGACCTAACATATATTAATTATGACACCATAAATCATGAATGAAAAATATCAGGCATTACATCTCAGCTTTGTTGTCTTCTCCTCCTGCCCTTTTCCTCCCTCTCCTTCCCTGCATCAAAACAGTGTAAGACTTTCTAAAATTTAACCATTTATAGATCCAAAATTATCTTGTTATTTTACTATTCAATAATTCAGAATTAAATATTAATGATATACTTGAATTCATGCTTAATGTTCTTTTCTCAAATAAATTGGGATTAATTCATCTCTTCTCACCCTTATTTTTCTTCATTAATGAGTGTTATAGAATTTGTGTATCTTAGATTGCCTTTACTTTTTCTAGAAGGCTACCTAAAAACCAGAAAAATATCAAATATTAAAACTTCCTTGGATTTGGACAAAAAAAACTGCCACTCAGTATAAAAAAAAAAAAAAAAATGCTCATTATTGTCCACACATGTGATTGATAATTCTGTCATTTATTACAATCAAAAGAAGACTAATTCATTAATTATATAAATGTTTTTATTTTCATCAAAGATTGAGCTCTTAAAAAAAAATAATTTTTCTAATAGAATATAACAAAATTATAATATTTAATCATTTCAATTAAGTACTAAATATACGTGGAGAAATTATAATAAAAAGGAACGAGAAAAGAAAACTTGGTATTTTTGGTTACTTCCTGCTGTGGAGTACTGCTAGAAGAGCAATTTGGTGGTTCAAAACCAAATATGACATTACTGCTGCAATCTGTTGCCTATTTGTTTCTTAATGTGATCCCATGTTTTACTTTGTCCATCTTTCTTACATAGGCAAGCAAACCTCTTTCATAATGTGTTTTGGGAAAAGGGTTCTGTTTTTTTATTATTAGTCAATATTATTAAAATTTGTTTCGATATAATTCAGGTCATTGAAAATATTGTAAAATTTTTAAGCTATGCATACACTAAAACATATAGATTTAGTATTTTTGGAGGATTAAAGTATATTTAAAGGAATGTATTTAAGCTTCTAAGAGGGAAAGACTTAGCCAATACATATCTATTGATATATTGTATTATGTCACCGATATTTTTTTTTTGGGAAAATATTGGTACTGGGAACTTTCAATACTAATATATATTGACCCATTCCAAACATCTGTCAATATTTTCATTAATGGTTGCAGTAGTGATATGGTGGTGGCTTAATCTTTTGATTTACTTTGCCTTCTAATATTTGATGATAGAGTGTTTTATAGTGCTGGTATATTCTAGAAACATCCAAAAAGAACTTCCGTTTCCCGAGCCGGTAAACTATCCAACGAGGACATGAATTTTAATTTATTTATTTTAGACTTTACTTAGTACAGATTGTTATTTATTAATTGTGCTATAAGGGGTTTTCTATGTCATTATTAGGGTTTTTTGGTGATTAGAGTTTTCTTTGTCATTATTAGGCCTTTTATTGTCATTATTAGGGTTTTTTATTATTAGGGTTTATTAGATTTTCTTCGTATTGGAGTTACCTTATTTCATTTATCATTTGTTATGTTTGCTATTTAAAGACCTAGGAAATCATTGTTGACTTATCTGTCATTATTGGGAAACCACAATGGAATCTCTCTTGTCATGTCAAAGGCCAAGATTAAGTGATTAAAAAATGGTGGGTTGAAATTTATTTTGTATTGTAATGATCTGTTTTAATCTTTACTATCTATTTTTTGTTGTTTAATCTTAACCCTTCGGATGAGAAGGGAGCTCCATTTATAAAAGGGCCATAGAAGCTTCCTTCATTATTAGGTCTCTTCCTCCTCGCATATATCTTCTCCTCCTTTAATCCTTCCTCTTTCTCTGCATAACTATCCGTTGCCCTTTAACAGGTAATGCAGATAGAATTGGAACTGAACTTCTTGAAAGTCTGCTGAAGATGGCTCCCACTAAGGAAGAAGAGCGCAAACTGAAAGAGTATAACGATGCTGATTCGGCCGTGAAACTTGGACCTGCCGAGAGGTTCTTGAAGGCTATGATTGATGTGCCGTTCGCATTTAAGAGGGTTGAAGCATTGCTTTACATGGCCAATTTCGAGTCAGAAATTGAGTACCTCAACAAGTCTTTTGAAACTCTAGAGGTAAAACTACTATTTCATCTATCTTTATGATTCATATGTCCTGACCATTATTGCTGTGGAAGAATGAACACATAACCAAAAGCAAGAAACTGACTGCTTGGATTGCTCCTGTGTGGACCTTGCACTTTAAGTGCCATGTTTGTGGAAAGGACTGGCTGATTCACTCTTTATTCCTATTTCCATTGGTGAAGAATTTTTTTATGATAATTTGAATGGCTATGACTATAAAAGCATATTAAAATTTATTGGACTCATATAATGATACTAGCTGTTCAAGTTGTCATGATAAAATTCTCATTTTTGGAGTACGAGCGGCGGGTCCCTTTATGTGAGCAGTGCTTTTAAGTGTTGATTTTCCTAGATAAAGTGGCCAGGTAGTAACTAGGAATTGGTGATGTACCCACCTGGCCCAGACTACTGTAGATGCACTCAATTAAGCTTTACATTACAGTCACTCGGTCCCGACATATTTTCTGATGGATTTAGGAGTATAACCGGGAAAATTAAGCTATATTGTTTGCCCAGCCCCCAACCATCTTATATAGTAGCTCCATGATGTGGACAATAGCAATAATAACATAGTCAAATCCTACTATGTCTATTATATGAATCTATTTTCATCATTTCACTTAATTTTTATTATGATAGTAGATCCATGAAGAAGCTCTCAAAGATGTTGACTTCATTTTCTCAAACTCACGAACAAGAATAAGATTAGCTGGCTGACAGGAAAATAAAATCAATGTGTAACTCAACTGGTAGTGAGAGAGGAGATTGCTCGTTACTTGAGCCGATGTCATTTCCCTTTCTATAATCCATCTTGTTTTTACAGGCAGCATGTGATGAGTTGAGAAACAGCAGAATGTTCTTGAAACTTCTAGAAGCTGTACTTAAAACTGGAAACCGCATGAACGTCGGAACCAACCGTGGTGATGCCCATGCCTTTAAGCTCGACACGCTGCTCAAGCTCGTCGATGTTAAAGGTGCTGATGGCAAGACGACTTTGCTGCACTTTGTCGTGCACGAGATCATCAGAAGTGAAGGTGCACGTCTCACTAGTGATCCCAACCACACCCTGAAATCAACCTCAAATGATGACGCCAAATGCCGGAAGCTTGGCCTGCAAGTCGTGTCGGCTCTCAGCTCGGAGCTCGCCAATGTAAAGAAGGCGGCTGCCATGGACTCCGACGTGCTTAGCAACGATCTCTCCAAGCTCTCAACGGGACTCACTAGCATCATAGAAATCGTACAGTTAATTGAGGAGTCAGGTTCGGATCAAAGAGGACAAATATTCTCTAAATCTATGAACCGGTTTGTGAAAGTGGGTGAGGGAGAAATCATAAGGGCTCGAGCTCAAGAGAGCGTTGCTCTGTCGTTAGTGAAGGAAATAACGGAGTACTTCCATGGAAACTCAGCTAAGGAAGAAGCTCACCCGTTTCGAATATTCATGGTAGTCAGAGACTTTCTCATGATCCTCGATCGGGTTTGTAAGGAAGTCGCCATGATCAATGAGCAGACGGTCATCAGTTCCGCCCATAGATTACCAGTTCCGGTGAACCCGACGCTGCTACCTGTTCCACTGAATCCGGCACTCCCACAAGTTTTTGCTGGTTTCCATGGGAACAGGCAGTATGTTAACTCAGATGATGATACCTCCCCATAGGTTTTTGACTGATAGAAATATTGTAAAAGCAACCCGCAGGTCTTCGGGGGTTTTCTTTTTTCTTTTTTACATTTATATGTATTTTTTATGTTTCTGTAATGCATATAAATAAATATATATCCATGAGAAGGATTTTGAAAATTGCCTTGTCCCATAGGGAAGGAAATTTACTCTCTGCTCGTAATGCTGGAAAATGAGCTTTGCTGTTGCCATATTTTGTTTTTCTTCAAATGATTGAAAGATTTGGATTCAAAAGACAAGAAATTGGATTGTTAGAATGGCAAGGACTGTTGGATAATTTAAGTTGATATAAAATTTAAGTTATTATAAGGTGAGCTTGAAGGCCATTTTGTTAGAACAGACGAAATGTCAGACAATAAGTCTTATAATATTTGACTGTTTAAAGCAAGTGGGTCGTCAGAAACTAAGGTCAGTCACAAGATGAATAATTAGAGATCGGCCTAATCAAAGACCGTACTTTTAAAAGAGACATGTCGATATTAAGAAAATTAAAGGTTGGAATAGCTATTCAATCGTTCCCTAATAGGCTTAATGCCTATATAAATTAAGTCCTTTTAGAATAAAGGGAAACCTCATTCTGTAGTTTTTACATCTTGAGCAGCTAAATCTTTTTATTTAACAGTTATTTAGGAACAAATCTCGAAACACTTAAATTTATATTAAAATGTTAGAAGCCAGTATTCCAAATGACCTATTCCTTATGTGAACACATTGGTAGGAGCGTTTCCTTCAAAAATATTTCTATTCTCATTCTTCTTACTTGCCTTTTAATTTATCTGATTCGGTACATAGTGTTAACATGATAAATTAGCAAATAAGTTTTATACATTTAACATATGTTTTTTAATTTATGGTGTGTATGATTCAAATTATAACATTTAAGAGTTTAATACGAAATTACTCAAAATAAAATCTTAATTTATAATATTTATAAAAAAAAAATTAATATTTGGTTAGATTAATAACGAAATAAGATATTTAATATTTAATATAAAATAAAATAAAATAAAATAAATAGAGCATTTATCTCATTAAAAAAAAATGACAACAAAAGTTGATAAAAATCTCATCAATGACCTTTAAAAATATATTTTTACTAAATCTTAATAATTTAAATCACTAGGAAGTTGTTCCCACTTAGTTGGGTTGCCTTTTCATGAGTACCTTTTGGACAAATGGCATATTATCCCTTTACTTTTTAGGCTGTGGGGCAGGCGACCTTAGAAATTAGGGTTAACTTGTAGGCACCTCTACCCTACTGCCATTTTAAAGGTTCATTTTTTTTAAAAAAATATTAACATTTATTAAATATTAAATTTAATATATAAAAAATTTAATAAAAATAACTATTTAATTAATATTATTTAGGTCATTAGAATATTTTCAATCTAATAGCCAAGACGATGGAGATTCATGATCCTGGGGTCACCCTACTATGTACATTTTATAGAATTATAGAGGTAAAATTGCATACAAAAAAATTATCCAAAATTTTTTAAAAAGTATATTTTATTTAGTTTTTTTTCTTGTTTATGGAGGTGACACCGGCCGATCATGGGTTAGTATGCCGCTAGTCGACAACTGTGGTGGGGGCACCAGTAGGGGCGGCATGAGGTGTTGTTCACATGGATGTGTAAGTCGATAATGGTGTTACATTCGAATAAAAAAAGTTATTAATAAATAATAATTAAAAATAATTAAAATTTAATTTAAATATTTGGCCATCTTTTT